>JARJDW010019485.1:0-29463 GCA_030264715.1 Adinopsis sp. GC000173 | reverse complement strand
CCAGCTGGAAACGTGCTTGATATAAATACATTAATTATGAAATTTATCAGATTTACGTGTATTTATTTAAGATTTCAGTGCACTTTATTAACACTCGCATTGTTCCAATTATATCGCAATCAATAAATTATATAATCGTTATTAATCGTTACAACAACCAAAACATTTTTTATCGTTATATTTGCTATTAGATTACATTTATCAATAAGTAAATACAATTCACAATAATTATAGACACTTATGTTATGACACTACCATAGACGGCTTTAAAGTAAATACAGTAATCCCTCACTACTTTGCGGTTAGATTTTCATGGATCTCCATAAACATTCGTTGAGAGTGTATTTAACCTTTATATTTTTTGCATTTCTTATATTTTGCTTCGTTTAATTATTTAATCTAACCTTTTGTTTATTTTATACGATTTATATTGTTATTTTTTAGTTTTGAATTTGTTTGTGGGTTCTTGAGAAAATGCTGTGTTTGCACAGGGATGTGAGCTGTGTGTGAACGTGAAGACTTTTTATTGTAAATGATTAAAATAAATGTAGCGTCTCTACTTCGGGGATTTTCACTTTTCGCGGGTGGTCCTGAAACGCATTAACTGCGATAAGTGAGAGATTACTGTATTGGCAGAGTGATTTATGATTATTATTATTAACATGTATTAAACAAAATTCAGATATAAAGAGTCATCCCAAATTCCGTTCAAAAACTGTTTCATCACGATAAACCTTATACACCTTTGGCAACTCGTGAGAAGTTATTAGAGTTTGGTTGAGAAGTGACGGCACACCCCCCATACAGACCTAATCTGGCACCATGTGACTACCACTTATTTCGAAGTTTTCAGAATTCCTTGAGTGATAAAAAATGAGGCAAACCATGGTAAAGCAAATAGAAAAATATATATTTGATTAAAAATAATTTTTAGTACAGAAATAAGTTTAATTTCCTATTTCAAACTCGAAATTACTTAATTGCCAGACTAATGGATGAACAAGTTGGCATTATAGTTTAATTAAACCTTCGCGGTAAAAATAGTGTCAGAAACTAGACAAATTACAAATTTAGAACCCCAATCTTAGTGTGAAACAAATCGTAATAAATTTTTCCATTTAATAAGTAAATACGTTATTTGATAATAGACTGCCTAACAATTTTCCGCATTATTTATGGTGTGATGAAGTGTACCTACTTTAGCCAAGACACGTTAGGTATATCACTCGACAGGATTGACGATTATTCATGCCGCTAATACTGCTCATTTGTAGTAAAGTAAGCTAATAACAATAACTTTCAATAAAGCCATCCACTCTCTATGTTCCATTTTGTTCGGATTCAGTAAATACCTAACTCGCAAAAAACAACATTAGGAAAAAAATCCTGCAAACAGAAGAAGAAAGGAGTTTGAAATTTTCATACATTGTTCAAGTATACTGAATATTATTGTTAGCTTTTTAATTAAGTCAACAAAATTACCTCCAACATTAATAATTCACAGGATTTGCAATTAAATTTTCAAACTTTAAAATTATCAAAATCGTTCAAAACAATTATATTTTATGGACTTTTAGTATATTTTATTTAGACAAATTGTTCTAATAAATCGTGTTAAAACACCCTATTGCGTGATTGCTACCTAATAATTTGGCCCAATTTAATTTTTTCAATTTCCTCTAACGAAGGGTGTACTTTACGAAACAATGTCACTTGGCTAATACCTATACTGTTCAATTATAGTTACTTACTTACAGCAACTACATAAATTTAATGGTGCATTACGACGATGTGACAAAAATATGAGAAACCATACTTTACTTGCAGTGTTAATGTGTTAATACATACTATAAAAAAGCACTCTTGATATTATTGTATATTATTGCACTCCCACAGGAAAATATAAATTTTAAATTGGCCAACATTGAATTTACAAAAAAAACATGAAATAAAAGTTTATCGTGATTTTTATGACATGTGTAACAACAAATTTATTTGCTTGGAGCAAATATGTACTCGTGCGTTCAAATTGAATCATTAAATATTCTAATAAATAAAATGCTATTACCAGCAACGATTAATTAATGGCGCAAAACATAAAAGCGCGCTTGTTTTTCTGTGCTAATGGTGGAAGTGTCTTTAAAGCACAATATACCCAGCAGATAGTATTATTAGTAAAGTCAAATACACGCTGCGAGCACTAAGCCCAACAAATATTGATAAAATTAATGTTTTTACCCTTTTTTACTACAAAAGTAAAATATTCTATTAAATAAAATGCAATTAAAGCAACGATTAATTAATGGCACAACATAAAAGCGTGCCGGTTTTTTATGCTAATAGTGTCTTTAAAGCACAATATACCCAGCAGATAGTATTATTAGTAAAGTCAGATACACGCTGCGAGCACTAAGACCAACAAATATTGATAAAATGAATGTGTGCGAGCGAACGTTCTCAACCACACACGCTATATATTCGACGCTGATAAAGGTTTTAGTTGCTGGAACAGGTACTATTCTAATTACTCTACAAGATGTTGCAAATGTACGAAAACCCTTAAACAGCAATTTATCAATGGACTTAAACAATACAAAATGTGGGTACGTACGTAATGTTTGCATTCATAATAAGTAACTAATTAAAATTCTAAGTAAAGTTTGGTAATTTATTTATATTCAATGAAGATGTACTCGAATTTCGCAAAACATTGTATAAACATAATAATTCTCCAAGATAGCTATAAATGTTCAAAATATGTAATACACTTTGCGTTAAAATGTACTTACTAATTGTCGGATTATTAAATTAAATTAAAACATTAAATAAAGTTTGACATTTTACTTATATTACATGAAGATGTAGTCAAATTTCGATAAAAAGCTAAACATGTCTTAAATATAACAATAACTGTCTCGAATATGGCCATAAACGTCCAACGCTTTGTAGTAAATGACAAATATTTCATAAAAAAACTGAAAAATTCGAAATATTTAATAAAAACTTTAAAATCTATATCCGAATATTCTTAGAATAGAAAAAAAGGTTATTTAACATGCTGGACATGCCTAAGGAATATAAATATGTGTAAAAATGTCAAAAATTTCATAAACTCAAATATTGTAGGTAGGACTGTCTTAAAATAAAAATGTATTGAAAATTATAAAACAGTGTTGAAATACAATTAAAATTTTTTAAAACTTTGTTGTCTGTAGTAAAAAAAGCATCTCAGCACCGACTAATCCAACGACGCTCAGTTTTATTTTATGAAACCATTTAAATCGCAGCAGCAGCGCGAAAATCGTTTCGTATGGTTTTAAAGAACATTGCGGTTTAATCCCGCCGATGAGCTGCCGTTGATCATCTTACAGAATTGTGTCACAACGCAAGCAGTTATGTAAATTGTGTGTCTAATAGCAAACTAGTTTTTTTTTACATTACGTATTGTATATATATTTTTTTTAAAGAAACACTACTACTCTCCTATTCAACGATTGTCGCACACTTGAACTATTTCAAACTTAATAACAATGTGACAAACTATCGCACAATTTAGTTAAACAAGTTGTGCGCGCCTGTGAAAGTTAGTTGTTGGAAAGCCAGATGACATTTCCAGCAAATCAACCGCAATAATTCATAAGTAACGAGCGCTTTAACATTCTATTATTTGTAATTAAAAGTAGATGGGATATTTAAGAAGTTTTAAAGTTTAAAAATTACAGTTTTTTGTATTATTATTTCTTTAGCTGCAAGTTTATCTAATTAAGCATCAGCCACCGGCAAAGATCAAAAATCGTCAAACCAACTGCAACAATTTATAAATAACTTACGCTTTAACATTCTATTATTTATAATTAAGAGTAGCTGAATTAAGAAATTAGATGAAAAAGAGTTTTAAATTTACAGCTGAAACTTTATCTAATTTCAGCGCCTAACTAAGCCGCCTTCAAACATCAAAAAATCGGATTGAAAAAAAGCAGTTAATTAAACTATCAAATATATATTTTGCGGTTCGTCGAAAACCGCAATAAGCAAGACATTCTAATCAACAGCACGCAATTCGAATGTTATTAATTAACAAGCCAAAGATTAAATTAGAATGGATGCTCTACTACTACAGCGCGAAACATTGCTGCTATACATAGATTTTCCAATTTCATTTTCCACGTAGGTAGGTATATCTACTATCCAATGAGAAATTCAAATGCAAGTTGTAAATTATTAACCGTAGTAATTTTTAAAATTGATGAATGTGCATGCTTTTTAATTAAAAAGCGTGCGCTAAAAATTACTCAAACATTATCGATTTCGTTGGTAAAACTCAACAAACCTGTTTCTATTTTACATCTTACTATTCAAGCGTAAATATTAAATTAATTTTCTTGGCATTTAGATGTTATTTTAGCAAACTGGACCAAATTTACAGTAAATCAGTTATTGAGACAACATGTACAAAGTGTAGACGAGACAGTTTTATCGATTTTGAAACATTTATGACTTGTCAGATTACTATTTGTGTAAATATTAACTATCTTTGTTAAAATAGTAAATTTACATTTAAAATAATAATGATTTATACAACGAGTGTAAAAAGTTGTCGTTTGCGACACTAGAATGCAGAGAACAACATTTTATGAAATTTACACAAAAAACTAGTTATTTATACAATGATTGTAAAAACTTCTACGACACAGAGTAGCAGATGAAAGAGTTTTATCGATTGTGAAACATTTGTTATTTTTCAGATTACTACTCGAGCGTAAATATTTGCTTTCTTTGTGTTTATTTAATAAAATAGCAAACTGCATCAAATTTACTATCTACTAAATTAATTATTTATACAACGAGTGTAAAAAGTTACTGTTTGCGAATGAAAACTGCTGAAATTTATATTTTTTGGCAACATATTATTCGAGTAAAAAAGAAAATTTTTATAACTCGAGCGAAAAGTAGCAATTTACAGCTTGGCACTGCAGACAAAAACCAATGAATCTTAAATTCTTAATAATTAAAGCAATAGATTTAAAGAAAAATAATTTTACGATCATTAGATAGCAAAAGGATACATTTAAGCCCATTCTTTAAAGAAATTGGCTGGAAACACAAAAACCCTTCGAAACCGTGAATCCACTATAGAAATCTACTTCACTATCATACTATGAATTAATGTTGGATGAATAGAATTGTTTTCTTTGAAATGCAGAGGAGGAATTCGTCAAAACAACGGGACGAAAACCCTGCAGCAAGCAGCAGCACCTTTTCCACTCCATCGTAATGTAATATTAATTTTATTGTATGTATACCTACTACATTTTCTGTGTCTGATGTGCGCGCAATGATAAATCTATTATTTACGTAAGCACGCACAAAAATATGAAATTGAATATTTTATACAGCTCTATATTAGTGATGATATTATTAAATAAGACGTAGGGATAATAAGATAGTAAATCGATATAATCGCATCTAAACCAGCAAACAACGGTCGCATTATTAACAAGCCGGATAATACATATACACACTTAATTGGGAATCTCAGCAATCCGACAAATGGCAGGTTAATTGTTATGCGACAATATCTATCAATTTGAGATAATATCAAAAGCTACACGTCAGAATTAGCAAATTTCGATATAATAAGATAGTAAATCGATTTAATCGCATCTAAACGAGTATTATTAAGCGCCGTCGATATATATCGCAACAAGCCCGGATAATGTACAAACTTAATTGGGAATCTCAGCAATCCGACAAATGGCACGTTAATTGATATGCGACAACATCGATCAATTGCGTCGTAGCGATGATATCAAGAGCCAGGCATCAGAATTTTCAAATTTCGACGGTTGCATTATTAAGCAGCACCGATATATATATCGTAATAAGCTGGATAATGTACCCACTTAAATGGGAATCTCAGGAATCCGACAAATGGCACGTTAATTGATATGCGACGACATCGATCAATTGCGTCGTAGTGGCGATAATATCAACACCACGCGTTAGAATTATCAAATTTCGACGCCTTTTGATAAGCAACGGTTGCATTATTAAGCACCATCGAATGTACCCACTTAATTGGGAATCTCAGCAATCCGACAAATGGCGCTTTAATTGCTCTACGACGACATCGATCAATTGCGTTGTGGTGGCGATGATATCAACACCGCACGCGTCAGAATTATTATCGAATTTCGGCACCTTTTGATAACTCGCGTATCAATTAAAAACAATCTAGCGCAATGTGGCGATGATGTGCTGGAGGCGCGCCAAGCCGCTTAAAATGTATTTTTTCGCGTAAGTGAAGACCCTTCTTTTTTTCGCATCGCGCTGCTGATAAATTGCCCTGCATCTATCTGCACTGATGCGTCGTCATTATCTTTGCCCGCTACGTTTTGTTCTAAATACATGCGGTACACAACAAGCCGTTTTTCAATTTGTTGCATTGTTTTTATTCTCGCGTTATCTAAACGGGATAAATTGTTCGGCAAAAATTCTTCTTGCAAACACACAAAGGGATCAAAATGGGAAACGCGCACGCGGAATTTGTGCGGTTGCTACGAAATATTAGATTAGTACGTAATTCAAATTCGGTAATTGTATTAATATCAATGATTAATTTTCCGCCATGCCAGATCTTTGTGGCATGGCATGGCATACATTTCCAACTTCCCCAATCTGTAATTATCTAAATTTCATTTTCACCACTATGTGATTGCTCTGTAGCAAAACTAAGTAGCGCCGAAAATATTATTTCGCTCTGCTACACATTCATGAAACTAATAATGCGGCAAAATTACTAATAAAACTCTCCAAAACAGACGCAAAAAAAACTGGAATTGTACTCGTAATAATACATAGCGTAAATAATATGGTTTCAGTTTAAATCAGAATAATTTGCAGCATACATGGAAGGATAGTAAATTAACTCAATTTACTCTTGATTAAACAATTGCAACACAACATATATTCGCAATGAATTCATATAGTATCAACATTCCTTGATTTTGGAAGTAAAATTAATAAATATTCTGGTCTAGGGAATCTGAATAATGCTCCTGGTTTGCAGATTTCAATGAGAATTCCAATGGTACTAAATAGATGCATAATTTTGATTTTGAACGTGTCGATAGTGACCAACTTTATAATTTAAACTAAGTGGTCTTATTTCTAATCTTAAATGATGAAAATGTGTAAAATCAGATGTTTAATCCACAGAATTTCGCTTGACCAGTGAAGGAATCGCAGGAATAAAGCAAGATGACTTAAAATATTAAAACCAAATTATTTTATGATTGTTTTTGACATTTTATTAGTTCCAAATTGAAATCATCTCCGAAAACTCTGTTGTCTCTAGTCATTATTATTTTTTCCACGTTTGTATTAGCTATTGCCATAAATCTGTATTTAAACTTACTTCCCTTATAGCAACAGCTTTGAAACATTGACAATAGTTCCAAACCAGATAACAATACATTCTTTAATCACTTTCCCACCACCAGACTTGAATGACTCTGTCAAACTGCCATCTGCTTTGTATACAAGAACAAAGGTGTTAATATAAAAATTCCTTTTTATCCATGTGGTGAGATAATTTAAAAACAACATGCTTATGAATTTAAAAAGATTTGCAACAGTTTTGTGAAAAATTGGAATTTTCACGCTTAATTGGGACTCAAATTTAATAGAATGTGAAAAGCAATTTTAATACATATATACATAAAGTTAAAATGTAACCTAATTTAAAAGTTATCTATATCGCATTGGGAAACAGCCTATGTATTATTTTAATAATTACATCAACCGACTACACATATATTCCCGCGCCAACTTCTTAAACAAGTAGCATTAGAGTCAAAACATAAATGTAGAGTATACGAATTTGTTCCTGAATATTTAACAATAACCGCACGCTTTAATTCATAAATTTAAATGTCATCTAAATAACGGCATTTATTAACTGGCGCTTATTAATTTCGGGCGCGCGACATAAATCAAATTCCACGAACGACAGCAAAGCAAGTCTTATTCAAATGGTCGGTATAGTAGCATATTTCACAGACTATATAACACCAAGCGTAACTCCACTTAGTCTTTCTTTTTGAATCAAACGACCCCGATAACGAGATGACCCAACAAAATTCGCCGATCCATTTTTTATAAGTGCTTGCATAAAAGAGAACCTTTTTTTGGATATTCTTAAGTCTGTTACAAACATTACTACTAACCGCAAGCAAGATATTGTAATTCTCTATACAATCCAGCTCTCTTTTATTATCTGGCAAATTACACCACACAAAAACGTAATTGAAACAACAATCGCTGTATACTTAATCGTGGTCAGCCTCCCTTAGTGATAATAATACAAAGTACATATTCAGTTAAAAATACTAATTAACTAATACAAAGTCTAATTTAAGCCACAATAGCCTTTTTTTGATTTTATGTAATGTTTGTTTGGTTCTGTGTTAGTGTTTTATTATAAAAATAGTATGTAGTAGTATCTACGATTTAAAATTAAATAATCCCCACCAAAAAGTATATTTTAAGCATCCTCAAACAGAACCGTAAGGGCAAAACTAAGTAATAAATAGTAATTGACTGAAACATACAAATTAAACATATTAAACGTGAATCAAGGTCAACCTTTCGATTTAAGGGCAAAAAGTTCAATGGAATATATTTGCGTTTTTACGTCAAGTCTCATTTGTTGAGTACGCCCTTCTAGTTCGTATCACTGCATATAAAAAATGCCACATAAATATTTGATGCAAATGAAATTTTAAATGTATGCCTTGATTCTGTCAATAACAAATTAAAATTTGGTCGTTTTAAAATGAGTATTAAATTCTTATGCTACTAGGGAATTCCTCACATCATAAATCAACAATAATAGAGATAAAAATGTAGCAGGTGTAAATAAACTCAATAATAAACAGACTGACAGAATATACTATCTAGGTATGATTTAAATAATCTCCTTCACAAGTACAAATATGTATTTTGTGCATCACATAAAAATACAAAACCAATATTTACATGAAATTTGTGACACTTTGATATCCATTGAAAACTTTTAATCATAAAATATCTTAATCGTGTCATTAACCGATTCAAATTTCATAGATTCTTTACAGCTGGAAGCAACAACCATAAAGATAATAAATCTGGTATAATTACACTAACAGGATCAAATATTATTTAAATAATCCCCTCTAGAAATGTAAACATGTATTTAAAACCTAATTAAATATTGAAAAATTCAAGATTAATCTGTACTTGCTGTAAATGATATGAAATTTTGCTACATTTTGATTTAAAATCACCCTCGCATTCATTTAAAATTTTTATTTATAAATATCGTAATTACAACAATACCTAACAATTTCTAAGCAAGAAATATCAACTATAAATGTAAAAAATAGTAACAATCAGAAATAAGTTCTACAATAAATACAATCCTAATCAAATACACTATTTAGAGCATCCTAAACGGTAAAAAAGCAAAATTAATACCTAAACCTAAATTACCTACAAATAACTTCTTCTGCTGACATGAAATCTAACTAAATTTTGCTTCTAATTTACTTGTAGATTATTCAAAATTTGAATTTTAAATATATTGGCTACGTCAATAACAAATACGTATAATTCCTATTTACATAATTGCAAAAATCTTCACAGCAGCAATTACCTAAAAATCATAAGAACAATAAATAGTAGCAGTTATAAATAAATTCACCGATAAACACCAAAACACAATTTAAATAATCCCCTCCGGAAATAAATGCAAGCATGTGTTCTGATCCTCATTAAACCCAAAATTAATGTTATATACCAAAAATGGCATGAGGTTCGTTTACATTGTGGTTCACATTTTCTACCACATTCATTCGAAAATTTTTAATCTTAATTAAGTACCTAAATAGTTTAAAACTAGTAATTTCACAGAGCAAGAACCAACAACCATAGAGATAATAAATATTATAGTATAAAGCAGTTGTAAATAATAAATCCGGATAGACACACTATAACAGGATCACAATGACACCAGCTAAAAACCTCACAATTATATAATCAACTAATCAAATGGCGAAAAATTAATAAATTGAAGGACAGATAGATATACGATACAATATAATACCTTCTTTCCACATGATGTCATATATTCGCGATAAAGTAATTTCGTAAATTTCTCATTAAAAAACATCGTATGAATGATTCATTGAGAATTCGCTCAATAAAATGATCCTTACAATGAAACGAAACGTGGTGCATACACACCTAAAATCATATATATCGTAAGCCAGCAATATGATTAAAAATTCGTCAACGCGTATTACAATGTTAATAGGTCAACAGGTCAATAATAAAAGTGAAATTATTCAATTCTTCGATTATCAAACAATTTGTGTACATTTTACTAATATCAGATGAGCACTGTTGTGTTACGAACTTATTTTCTAGCACAAGAAATCGCTTCAACATTCACAATATAGAGTTCAAGGCTCAACAACCAATAACTTATTATTATTTATAACAATTTTTTACCATATCACAAGTCTATAAAAATTCATTCCATATTATAGTAATGTGTGTTGATTATAAATAAACATTTATTTACTACACATCATAGGAAATAACAAGTGAAACATATCAATATATGCATGTGAAAACAATTAATTTAAATAATTTTCACCTAACCTCACTTTATTAATTTCAACTGTGATGATTTCAATTACACACACGAAATCATTATAATCCCATCTGAAGGGGTGTAACCGCTCGGTGGAAAATTTGCAACAAATTTCCACCGACACACATTCAAATTGGAGCAATGCGTTCCCATCATACACAATTTACTTTTATCAGCGAATTTCGTACGATATTTGAACGAAACATTGTTGTTTTTATATATGTAATGCAAGATTTCAACTTACTTGATTCTTCAATGGTGTATTCACTAAATGTAATTGTTGAAATCCTTTAAAAACTTCGATTTTAATTAAGAGACGAATTTTCGTTAAACCACCGGCAAGCGCCATGATGCCAAACTAATCACCGCACCAAACGTAGTCCAGCGAAATCAAATATTCGGTCAGGCGCATTACATTAAATATTGTCTTTCCTCAAAACTCTTTTTTACACTATTTTATTATTATTTTATTAATTTTATACTCAAATTAATATTATTAATAATCAAAGAAGTTTATGACAATGCAATTTGTTAATTAAATTAATAGAATTTTAATCATATTCATTCAGACGCAGGCTGATAATGTGCTTAATCACTATTAGTGTAATAATAACTTATTTTTAAAATGATAATTTTGTTTTATTTACTGATTATTCTTCACTTGAGATTTCCCGCCAAATTTTACGTTGGCAGCAGTTCATCCGCAATATGCACTAAAATGAAGTTGTTTACAAATTGATTAGAAAAGTTTAAAAACCGGTATATTTATTCATTAATTTTATGTTGTGTACTTTGCAATGTATTTGCATACTGCGTAAATAATTTTATGTTAACAATTCTTTATTAGTAATAATTTACAGTTGATAGCTACATTCAGCTTCCAAATAAAATATCATTCTAACCTCATTCTGTTTAAATTTTTTTATCGAACTTAAATCATTCGTAAGTATTATATCTAAATTTACTAAGTTACACTCTATTGCATATTTTTATTGTTGTATTATTAGTGAAGATGGAGCCGATGAATTTGGGTAGCCCGCCGTCCAGTCCCGCATCGCCAAACCCAAATTTTCTTCCAGCATTCCTAATGGGCGAATCTCAGCCAGCATCGCCATCTCCAGCCACCTCGCCAGGCCGCAATAAAACGCCCAATATAAAATCGCAAGTCGGCTTTGGCAATTCATCGAGCCTACGACAAAAATTGTTCAATCAGTCGGTGAATGACTACTCGTTGCAAAGTCCCTATACCAGTCCAAGCACCGAGAAAGGTGGCCCCCCGAAGCAAAGTTTATTTGATACGATTGATACCAAACCAAAAAGTCCCATGTTGAATAGCACCACAATGCAAAATTACAATGAACCTCCAGCGTTTGCACTAAATGAAAGTGTCTCACGCATAGCTAACGATAGTGTTGGTAATTTCCATTCGATAAATGAAAGTGCTCGAATGGCCAGTCAAACGTACACATCACCACGGTCTGACAGGATAGATACATTATGGGTCACCGTATTCGGTTTTATGCCAAACTCCGCCAGTCCAGTGCTTGCACAAATGGCAAATTGCGGAGTCATCACTGAAAAAAAGCATCCATCACAAGGAAATTGGATTAATATTAAGTATAGTTCGACGCATGAAGTCGCTAGGGCACTTCTGATGAACGGCAAGCTCATATCAAATTGTATAATGATTGGAGTTGTGCCATTTTACAATAAGCAAGAGGGCAATAAAGAGAATTTAGAACGTCACTTATCGTATGCATCGCCGACTTCACCCCTGCGAACAAGATCGCTCCGAACATCGATGGGCCCTCAACCGAATATCAACTCGGTGTACACCCCACAGAATGTACCTCAAAAATCGACTGGAATAGTAACTAAGGCAATGGAGTATGTATTCGGATGGTGACTTAACTAATATTTTCATTTATGTATTTTAATTTTATAATAATTTTTAAATTGTATCTTAATCTTTCTATAAGTATCATTTTAAACTAATTTGCTTTATGTTTTTTTTGAGATAAATAAATAATATTTCTCTAATAATATTATATAAAGTTAGTAAACCTATTCAACTAAAAAACACAACTTGTTTAAGAATATTTACATCACATGAAACAGAAACATTGCTATGCTATGAAAAAAACCTAGAAATCAAACAAAGGTATGTAAACTGAATTATCTGATTCTGGTTATTTAGGACCATCTACTTTAGCCGTTGCCAATTCCACCATCTTTGGATATTTCGAATTCTTCTGATCCAATTTATCTTGCGCCCATAGTATCAGTTTCAATAAAGTAGAGAGCTTTGGTAGAGTACATTCTTGAAGTTCCATCTTCAGTATTGCTGCATTCACTTCGCTTGCAATCTACAAAGAAACAAAACAATTATTATTATTATTTTATATTCACGAACATTTTCTAAATTATTTGTTTTAATCAAAAACATCGACTTACGTAATCATAGTCCTTTTATAATTGTTTATGTGATTAAAATTCAATAAAACAAACGAACTTCGACGTTTCCTTAATCAATAGTATTACGTAAGGAAACAAATGAATTTGAATACAAACGTTTACAACTAGGTAAAACTTGTAAATTTACTTTATTCTATGGGAATACCTATACCGTATTCTTTGAATTCACACTAATATTATATAAACTCAACTACAGCTCTTTATTCTGAAATGTGACTCCTGTAAATATAAAATGAAAAACAACAATTCAACACTATGATAAAAATATTGACATATACGGAAAGCAATGTTTTTTTATTAAATTTATTATAATTTATATTGTCATCGCGTTGGTCTTAATAGGAATAATTTTAGTAATTTGACCGACTTGAGCATCTCCGCAATGTAAGGTACAAGTGCAAGTGATGTCATTCTTAAATAAGGTGACCAAACGTCCCACATCTAGTTAGCTTATTCCACACCTAATGGTAGCTTAAAAATATCCTATATTGTTTATTGCATTTTAAGTAATTTTTGCAGTAGCAATAGATGTCGCACATTTTAGTTGAAATAATCTAGTCATTTTTCTTAAAAAAAAATAAAATCAAAAATTTTAAACTTACTTAAGTAAATTTATACAGTATAAAGCTTTCACAAATTATATCAAACATTTATTTGTCTTTAAATTATTACCATATTTTTTTAAATAAAATGAAATATGATATTTTCTGTTAATTAAACACATATTAACATTGTTATCAAATTCTTTAGCTGATTCAATTTAAATATTTATATTTAAGTTTATCTTTTCCTCAAAATTATTTTTATTTATTATCTTTACTGTTTTATTATTTTCCACTTAATTATGTGTAGAATCTAAAAAAAGTTACCTTTTGTCGATGTGCTGGTTGTAATAAATCGCCAAATGGGCTACTTAAAGGATCTTCGAAGGCCAATAAGGCAACTGTGCGTTCTAGTTCAGATAAGACTGAAGGATCTCCTTCGCCGGCTTCACTTAAATGAGATTGTGCAAAAGCAAGCGCCTCCTCCACTCTATTGTTTCGTATTAGCTCGATAAGATGTAATTGCTAAAAAATCAATTAGTAATAATGACTATACGACTTGAATTGCACTACAAACCTGTAAGTGAAAATATAAGTATCTGTCATTATCCAACAATTCTGGGTGTAGTTGGTTGATGAAAGCGGTAGCCTCCTGAACACGTCCGTTAATTATTGCATCGCGAATTCGAATCCGATCGTCCAGTGAATTTAATTCAATTGTAGGTCCCACGCCGGATTCTTGCTGAAATTTCTCAGCCGCCTCTTTGAAGCCCTCTAAAATGTAACACCGAAGAGATTGAGGTTATGTTTTGAACCGTGAAATGGATTAAAACCTACCAGTCACCAAGTAATTCATAATAAGCTTATTCATATCAGTTCGTCCAATTTCCTTGCCTTCGAGTAAATTAATCCAGTCTTCTTTCGATGTAACTTCATGTATTTCGGTGAAACTCATTGTTGTGTTGCAATCGTTCTGAATTCAGCTGGTCTACGTGCCGTTTCTCATTAATGCCAAGAAAGCTGTGGAAAAACATTATTGTTTTTATTTTTAAATCTAGCTAGTTGTACTTCACTTACCGCAGGTGGAATAATAACAATGCATTGGCTTTAAGCGGTCCAATTTGTGTGTAAATATGTATATTTTTGTGTTTTTGTGTATGTGTACAAAGTGAATTTATTATTTTTGTGATGGTGGCGCGACCTACACAAATACCATTAGAACAAAAATACATGCTACTATTGAATTTAATACATCCTATTCGATTGTACTCATAAAAACATATTTATTTACTCGAATTTAATACAAAATAATAATGCACTTATTATAAATTTAAATACTTCTGAATAAATATAAATTATTTCGTGTGTAGTTTAGGTAGTGTCTAGAAGAGGGCAGTGCGATCAAGAAAAGTCACAGCCATATTTTGTTTTTTAAACGTTTAAGTTTCACTACTCTATGGTTTAAGTATAAACACAGTAATTAATTAAATAGTAGGCGCGCAATTCTACAGAAAATATACTTCATTAGCAAATTTGTGTGTGCAAACAAGTAATACACTTTATTACCGAATGTTAGAATGCCGTATTGCAGTGGATTAAGTTTTACGTGGGCGTAGTAAAATAAAAAGGTAAGTTTGAAAACAATAAAATAAATTTAGTAATGCTAAAACATAATTTTACTATCGTGGTGCTTTAAAAAAAAGAACTTTATAAAGTGTACTTTCATCGCACCAGGACATTACTCAAAGTGTCAATAAAAATGCAATTAAAAATGTATTTCTGTTTATTTTATTATGTAAATCACAAGAAGTATTTTATTATTCATAAATTTAACATCATCGTCTTTAAAGCAAAAAATTTGATAAAATATATTATTATTATAAATGTGCTTACAGAATTGATTGTGTGTACGTACGTATAATGAAGGTTAAGAGTGGAAAATATAAAGTTATAAAGTATATTATAATATTAGAACTAGAATGTAAAAATCATAATTCAAGCTTTTCAAAGCATCATTATTGCAATAATTTTTTTTCTTTCTCTCATGTAAATAATTTTTTTATTTTTATTTGTGCACAATAAAATGTAAAAATGTTTTTTTATCCTTAATCTTTATATATAATATTATACAAAAAAGGAGACAAAATAAATAATATTTACAAACATAAGTACATAACAAGTGGACTAATTATTAAAAAACGTAACACTTAATAACTAGCCCAATTTACAAAATAAATTCACAAAATCTGTTATGCTTTTATTCAAAATTCGAACACGAAGATTGAATGTTAAAACATTACAACATTTTTTATATATTTACAAGTGCATTATCATCGTATATAATAATATCGATTATAAACCCAAAAAATAGTATTATTTTTTTAAAAATGACATAAAATCTCACTAAACATTATTTGCATTACTATTCGACTCGTTCGGCGCACCTAACCACTGTCACAATGTCTGATAGTCATGCAGAAGCCCTCCAGGTGTGTGGTAGATGGGCTGCGACATATTCGAAGACCCTAACGATGGATACGAATTGATTTGTGGTGGAACGCCCAACGGCACCGAGGGCGCGTACGACGATACTTTGTGTTCGTTCTCACTGTCCGAGCCGCTCGAGTCGAGGTGCTGCTTGTCACTGCCACCAGGCGCACTAAAACAACAACAAAAATTAATTAATATTATAAATATAACAAATAAATTGAGTTTATCAAACAAAAAGCAAGGGAAAAAGTAGTATAACAAAGACTGACAGAAAAGGTCCATAAACTCTGGGAGAGTAGATAAAATATTTTAAATTTAACATTCAAGTTGAGTTTATCCAGCTCACAATATTAATAACAATAACATCTTTAAGAAATACTCCGTTTCTGCAATCCAATTAGAACTGCACCATACATAAATTAATTAATATTCAATTTTTGTAACATAGATTAGCTAATTTGATTATTAAATGTCAAAACTAATTAGAAAATAGTAATACTACTACTGAATAAAACAAAAAGATTGACATAGAAAGTTAGTAAACTTTGTAAGAATCGATAAAATATTACAATTTTGACAAGCAGATTGAGTTTGTATGAACAACATTTGCAAGAAATATTCGATTTGTATAACAAATTTCAGCTGGTTTAATTAGCAGCTGTGGAAACTGATTAGAAAATAGCAAAACTAGTTAAAACAAGGTTGTAAATGAATAAGATTGAATTACATATGGATTTATTACAAAATTTTCACTTGCAATAACAATTGTTCTACCAGCAGTGTCTAAAAATAAATAAATTTTCAATTTTCCATATTATTTCAGCAAGAGCAAAAACCACATTCTTTTAAATATAAGACATATGTATCCCAGCAGTAGTGAAAGGGTTTTTTCATTATTTCAGTTTGTTTGACAACAACCACTCACAACTTTCATTCGATATCACATACTTTGTCATCGACAATAGTATACATAAGTACAAGAAAGCTATTATTTATATCACAGTAATTTTTAAACAATAAACTACACATTAAACTTGATTGTTTTACAAAACTGTAGGTTTTATAAAACGCCAACTGCCATGACTGTGTGCGTTTAAAAGAATATAAACCGTATGTTGAACACGTTTGAAAATAAAATCTACATTAAATTGACGATAAATATACGTATATAAGAGTGGTATAAGATAGTGTGTATGTTACTGAAAATTGAATAATAAAAACAATTTTTATTCGTTATTCGTTTCGTTTCGTTTCGTTTGAAACGATTAAGCGATAAGAATGATACAAATTACTTCAACACGACTGTTTTACATCAGTCCAACATCTCTTCGAGAGAAGAGAAGAGAAGAGTGATTATTTACGACTATCATCATCCACAATCAATCTTATGCCTCTTTCAATAACTGACGATTGTAAAGCCGTGCTGAGTAAATAAAGCACACCATTAAACAATAATAAATACATATAGTTGTGTTCATCAATGGTTGTACTATCGACCGTATCTCAAAGAGAAGGACTAAATTTTTGTTACCTGAAACTAATTCATGCCATAATCCATGCTCTAAATAGTCTAATCGATCAAAATTTAGTTGCAATTCCAGGAAATCCTTCTCTTTCAGACCATTCGATAGTTCATTGAACAAATTGTCAAAAACGAAATTGCAGTTTACAAATAACTTAAACACGACAACATCTTACGAGCGATCTTATTATTAAACAATCTTATCCCTTTCAATAAATCACTATTGTTCAGCGTGCTGAGTAAATAAAGCACACCATTAAACAATAATAAATTCTTGTGTTCATCAATGGTTGTAAGTACAAACGACAATGAATAAAATTGTCGAAAAAAAGGGCATTGATGCAGTTTGTTCGTCGAAATGCGGTGTATTATATTACCGCAGCATCGCAGAGCGAGCGAAACAAAATTACATTAATTAAGTAATTTACAAAGTTTTTTTCGTGTTTGAATTGTGTGAGGCCCAGCGTCTTGACGTCCCGTTTGGTTGCGGATGAATTTAACGTTTTACGTGATATCGGGTTACTCGATGCAGCCCGCAGGTGTAACTCGATCTGACAAGGCTTGATGGTGCTTTTCACTGTACCAGAAAGCCAGTGTAGGTGGTCTATTCTTTTACATGCATGCATCTAATTTTTCATCATTGTTCCATCGTACTACACACACACACATAGAGAAATGATCTAACTAAACAAATGTTTCTACTGAAAATAAAGTAATTACAAGCATATGCGCAAAAAGGATGCTCCTCGCTACAACAACAAATATTGTTGTAATTAGCCGCGCGCAGTCCGGAGGAACAATAATGATGGGCTGGTTTAGGAGCGCACGCAACCGCCCAATAGATTAATTGATGATAATTATCGTTTTTTTTTCTATGCAGAAAAAATGCGTTCAATTATATTGAGCGTCGTTTCCGTTCTTCGAACACAACCATACATAGGCAGAGCAGCCCAGCGAGAGAGAGATTTTTGGAGTTGTTGGTTTTTGTTGAGTTACTGACAAGGCAAATTAATGGTTAAATAAACACTTGCCCATTCCTTTTCACACACACACACAGTCAGTATATTGCCGTTCTGGGAGAGCATTGCGACAAGTGGTTACCATATGTTTACCGTCCACCCTCTCTCTATTATAATAAAAGGCTCGTTCGACTTGTTCTCGTTTTTTCTTTTTTTTTGTTTATGGTCTGCCTTTGCTTAAGCAGCCCTCAAAAATTCCATTGCAAATTGTACGTTTTCTTGGTATTTAACATGTGCTACCGCTTTCAACGTTCCAAATTACTATAATCAATTCGTTAATGAAGTCTTTAAATACACATCTGGGACGCAGCAATTAATTTTGTCTTCCCATTCTCTGACTATGCAATCGTTATTCAATTTATATATTATATATAAAAATAAAATGTGAATGGATGGAAATATACAACATATATAACTTGGCCGCTCGCTCGAGAATGATATAATAAAATATGTTTTCTACCTATTGATGAGTGAGATCAGTGTTGTGTCGGTAATGGGATCCGACAGCGGTTTTCCTTTTCCCCTCTGTTCTAACGAGGGCGCAGCAGATATCGGGTTTCACCAAAACAACAGTGTCTGTTCAAACATTACTATAGCGCTTCAATCAACCGCTCATCATCCCTTCAAATGTGGCTTTATCATTCCACCATCCATTCTACCAAATGGATTTAAAGATTTTTTTCCCTCTTGCTGCTCTGTCTCGCTTCCATTTTATCAAAACCGCACCATAATTAATCGCCTTTTAAATCCTCAACACCATCTACAATTGTTTATTATCAATAATGTGCGTTTTGGTTATTTTTAGACGACGCGCACACGGTTGCCTTCCCATCCCATACACTTCGATATTGACATGGAATGTAATACACACTACAACGATATTTACAACTCGCGCTTTAAAATACAACATCATACTAATTTAATCCGCGCGGCATAAATACGCGCATTTTCATTCATACATAATAATTATATTTATTTATAAAAAAAATTAGATGTTGATTACAAGCGCGCATGTAATTTTAGCTTTGCTTATTTGCAGTGACATTCGTCACGTTATGTAAGATTACATAACGCACACCACACCATACCGCATTTAATTACTTTCAGGTGACATTTGTCATGCAAGTAGAGGGCGATTTCAGCGCAGCTCACTCACAATTCATTCATTAAAATAGCCGTCCATCAAATATTCCAGTATGTACACTAATACTAATTAACTAGATATAAATTCAGCTATCAAAATTAAAATGTTTTTGCTAATATCAAAAATTCATACCTTTCTTACTTTTAGAGGTAGTAAATTTTGGTAAATTGCATTAAATCATCTATTATTGTAAAACTTGATGTGTTCAATTCAATACATTTTACAGACTTTCATTGTCTCCAAATAAAAAAAACATTGTGTTTTTAATAGGATTAGAATAGAGAATTTTTATAGGTTATGTAGATTTGTGGCTAAGCTCACGTAAGTAACAAATTGGTGGTTGATTTGAGCCTACTCGATTTGTGGAATTGTATCAAATATAGTGCATAAATTATTATTAAATATAAAAGAATTCCAGCAAATACAACTTTCTACAATTGCATAAATTAATTAAATACTATATGCGTTTATGATTTAATAAGTATTGGTTCATATTTCAAGCTGCTGAAATGATACCAGCGTTTTATATAAGAAATTCAAATCAAATATTAGAGTAAGTACATTTCTTCTAACATTAATTAATTAATTAATTAGATACAATAGTATAAATTAAATAAATACTATGTGAATTTATGAATTAATAAGTGTTTGTTCATATTTCAAGCGAGCGCCACGCCGCTGAAATTATACCAGCGCTAGAGAGCGTTTTATATGAGAAAATCAAAAATGAGCATATAGAATTTGTTGCTTATGTTTCTGGGTGTCGAATATCTCGTTCGTAATATGAGTCATGTGCTATTTCTGGCGACGCCGACGGCTAACTATTATAACCTGGCGTCGTTTTTTTTTCTCTTCTCTCCTCCATCTCGTTTTTGTAGTATAGCCCACTTCTCTAATTTCCAAACAAAATATTTCGAATACATGTGTGTACATACATACACATACATACGCACACACGGCGAGGCGATGGTGTCGTTGCCATTTTAAATTTAAACCTGACACGAGGAGGAAGAAATACAAACATTTTGCGTTACATGTTTGTATAATTAGCAGCGAAAAAATTGCACGCGATTAAGTTTTGGGTTTCTAGAGCACGTAATACACATACATGCGGTTCGGTTTGAGAAAGAGGTGAAAAACAAGAGAGCGGCTGAAAAAACGACGCGGCACAGCACATACAACCGCCGATTTTTTTGGCTGGTTGCCTTGTATATTCACCTATATATATAATATAACGAATTCTCTGGTATGTGTAGGTTTTGTCTACTCTAATCCACTCTATACACATTGACGCAATCTAAAAAAATTACTTGCTTAGGTACTTTTTTCGAGCGCGTAAAAACAAAATGTATGTATTTTAAGTATATACGGCTTCCTGTATGTGTGTGTGTGTGTGTAAGGTAATTTAAAACGCGAGTTTATGATGCGCAGGTTGTTAGGGTTAACTTATACACCTCTCTAATTAATACACCCATAAAAATTAACGCAACTTTATGGCTTACAGACAAACTGTGCGTATGTATGTATGTATGAGTAAAAGGGGTTTCCTTTCCCGGCATGTTCTCTATTAATAGATTATCAATTGATTTGATATGTGAAAAGTTTATGATGCTTAGAAATTTAACGTCGTATGGTGTCGAGTGGCGGAAGTCTAAAATAGCTAACACGCGCTAGGGCTATTCTCAGTTTCCAGGCTTCATCTCATACTACACACACACACAACACCAAACTAGAAATAGAAATAACTTGCGAACTTGAAACCGCCGTCCAAATCGAAAATTCTTCTGGTCGGCCAACGTCGAGTCATCGACAACGAACCTCTCCTCACAACACTCGCACGTTAGTGTGTTTGTGTTTTTTTGTGAGCATATCAAAAAAATGTGTCGGCCAATTAATAAAACGACCAAGTTTATTGTAGGATGGATTCAGATCGTAGATAAGATATAATCGAGACAAGTTAAACGTCCTTTAAATGTAAATTGTAGTCAAATAAAAAATTATCTGTGTGTAAAACAAAGTATAATAACAATATATGCTCAATGTTTATACGTAATTTTCATGCATTGTGAATTGGTTGCTGGTTATTGGTGGTATCTTGTAGGCGTTCGCGCGCAATAAAAATTAATTGAAGAGATTCTTTGTTATGTATCTCCACAACACTCTGATTAAAAACGTATTAAAATGTTGCTCCCTCACTATTTCATCATCATCATCACCTAAAATAATGAATGATGTACTCACTTGTCTTTGTGTTCGGCAGCCCGATCACGCTGCCTTCGATTCTTAAACCAATTCGATACCTGCGTGGTGGTCAATCCGGTCGCCTCGGCCAATTCGCGCTTCTCTCTAGGACTAGGATAGGGATTGTGCGAGTACCAATCTCGCAGCACGCTGCGCGACTTCTCTTTGAAACAATAGCTCGTCTCCTCGCCGTCCCAAATCGTACGGGGCAATGGAAATTTTCTTCGCACGCGATATTTACCAACCGCGCCGAGTGGCCTTCCTAAAACATAAACGAACACCAACATTATTTTATTCATTCATTAAATGCTGCTCTTCACACACACACACACACACACACACACATGTGAAATTAAATGGACACCCGTTGTGCTGTGCGCTTAAATCGCCCAGCCAGCAAATATTTATAAATTGATTTCGCTGACACTCATTTACCAGACAGACACATACATACAGTGCGATATATACATTTTCGTAGCTCCACCGAGATTTTTAAACATTCAATTTTGGATGGGGAACATTTTTGGACGATTTGCTTCTTTGATTTTTCGCGTTTTCCATCAAAATATATAAAAATTTTGAATAAATTTGCTTGAAAACAGACAAAAACATAGATTTTGATGGAAAATACCAAAAGATCAAAGATAAATCGGAAGAGAATTGCCCAAAAATGTTTAAAAATCTTGGTGGAGATACTAACAAGTATATAAATTACATTTATCATGAATCGTACTGTATATACACATATTTTTCTTATTTTTCTACCTTCGCCTGCGCATTTAGTTTAATTGTTAAAGGTTACATGTCAATCTGCTTATCTCAATACCACACGTATTAAAATGGAAATGTATTGAAAATACATACATACACATTTACGAATATGATTAATAGTTGTTGTAAAAGTTGTGGCACGAAATAGTTTAGCATCGAGATTTAAAGCCCCACCCCCCAGCGCGTCTATTTGAAAGATAATCTTGTAAAGAAAGTAGTATGCAGCACTTAAATGATGTTAACGCTTTACATATAATTTAATCATGTAATAATTATAAAATATTCAAATTAATGTGATCGTTACCATCAATCATTCATTCGCCGTTTCCGATCGATCGATCGCATAACTTTCATCACTCGCATCACAATTTATTTACAACTTACAATTCAAATGTATATGTAGGTAGTTATGTGTGTGTTACACAATCTTACTATCATCGTTTTACATAAATATTTGATTGTGGTATTTTTACGCGCACTACATTCAACAAAAACTAAAAAAATCCAAATAGTGAAAATGAAATGAGATAAATTTTTGATATATAGTTAAAAGAAATGATTAAAAGATGTTGAATAATTCCTCAATTTACAATCGTCCGTTTAATGACCCATAAAAGTTAAAGATTCTTATCATAAAATGCTAAATAGATAGTGAAAAATGAAACGATAAATCAAATATTTTATAATAATTCAGATTTAGAAAAGAAAAAATTTAGAAAATTGTAATAAAATTACTTCTGACCTTACAACCAACAAAATTTTCTTTTGGCATTTTTTCAGGCTTGAAGTTTTTGCTCAATTTTTATCAAATTATCAAAATTCCTTATTTTGTAACCATTCAATATTCTTAGCACAAAATCAATCGTAAAGTTAGACAAATTAAATAAATATTGTACAACAGTTACCAAGAGTGTTACATCATCTACTTTATTCTAATATTACTTATGATGGATTATTTAAGGAAAAGCGACACGCTAATGAGCGACTTATTTTCAGAGTAAGCAAATTACTGTCACATAACACAAAAATACTATATTATTACAGCTTTAAATAAATTAATTTAATGTAATTGTAAAAAATTGCAACGATTTTGTGATTAAAATAATATAAAGCAAAGAACAAAGTACCTATAATGTTTATTACAGTGTACAAACACCATTTAAACTGTCGACTGACTGACTTTTCGGGGGGTTAGTTAAAATTGTTGATTTTTCCCTCGAGCGATTGCTTGCTTGTTGTGTTGTGGTGGGCTTTGTGTGTGCGTGCGCGCAAGAGTGCATATTTACTTACCTCTCAATCGTTCTGCTTCAACATAATGGGCCTTCAGCCACAGCGCTTGCAATTTGGCATGATTGTGCGGACTAAACGTATGACTCTCCAAAATCCTATAAAGCTCCTTAAAGTTGCCCCGATGGAAGGCGACGATCGCTTTCGCTTTCAATACCGACTCATTATTATGTAGTTTATCACAGGCGGGCAGCGACCATAGGAATCGGCCTAAACGCTCAACGTTACCAGCCTGTTGAAGGACCTGCAGCGAAACACAGAAGAAATTAAGAAAGAAAAAAAAACGATATTACATCAGGGGAGGACAACCTTTTTAATATTACGGGCCAGAGTAAAATTTAGTTCAGCATTGCATGATTTTGGTATATTTCGATGACAAAACGCACTAAAAACGCATTGGATTTGCACATTTTTGTAAGAATTTTGCATTTTCATGTAAATTTTTCTTAAGCTTGTTCGAAATGTTGTTAGATAATGCATAAATTCGAGAAATTTCAATAAAAAAATGTGCAGAGATCGGTCGAAAAGTGTAAATTTATCAATGCCCATCGTAGCATTATATCGTACCACCTACAAGACGTGCATTAAATATAATGAGTGTTTTGTAGATGATAAAACCTGTCCATTCATCACAAAATAATTCAAATCTCTTATAATGTGTAACAGTATCCACACACACAAACACACACACATCCACACAACATACAGCTGGTGTTAATTTCGACATGATTCCTGGTATCGCGCAATTATATTTGCTGGGCTTGTGAATCGTGTTGGTATGCAATATTACCAGCACTTTTTTATTTTAACTATATTATGTGCATTATTATCATAAATGAAAATGTATTCATTCATTTATACCAAACGCGCACACAACACTTGAAAATAATGATTTGAATGAATTAACTGCAATTAGGATTAAGTAACATGTGTATGAAATTGCAGCTCTCTATGAGTTAATTTCAGATAAAAATCAGCTTATTAATTGCATTTTCATACACGATTGCGCTCACACATCAATTTTACGATTGTTGAATCGGTAATGTTAAGTGTGCACATTACATTTTAATACAGCAGTTAACATTTTTCGCTAATTAAATCCATTTATTACAATAGTACTTAATAATTCTAAATTAAAATGTTTTATTTTACATCTAATGAGAAATGACAAATAATCTGGCAACTTCTTATGAAAAGATAATGTTTATTTTTAGTTTTTTCGCATTTTTTATAAAAGAGTAAATTAAAGTAATATAATTTTTTAACACTAGAATAGTAAAAAGAGTAGAACTCCAAAACTAATACGACGGTGGTTTGAAAAATTTCGAAATATTTTTGCTCCAATCTTGTGTCTTTCACGTTCTGTCCCACTATTTGTATGACTTTGTACGTTTTTTATGCTTTTGGTATAACGAAAAATTGCAAAAAAATAAAATTTATTCGAATTTCTGCGAATTGCAACCCATAGTTTAAGAATCACTGCATTATACACCATCAAAATTTCGCTTTTGTTCAAATGTTTTAATGGTTGATCAATTCTTTAATCCCACACTGAATATTTATATTAATATAACTGATTATAACGTCTAAATAGGGTCCTCAGCTTTTATAGCGGCACTGGATACAAGCATAGAAAACCTTTTTTTTTATTTTTTAGCCAATTTCATTAGGCATTTCAATTGTTTTGTCGTCCAGCTAGCTTACCAGCGATCATATCTACATTTCAAGTTTTCAAAAAAAAAAAAAAATTAAAAAACATCGTTTTGTTCGTTTGCTTTTATCTCAAAAAAGTATTTAAGAGATTATGGTGTTCTTCCCTTACAGCTTTAGAGATTTCTATCAAAAATTTCGGTATGTTTGAAAAAAGAAATAAACAACATATCCACTTGGGCTATTTTCAGCCTGTTTGAATAATATCAAAAAGATTATAATAAAGTTATTTAAAAGCTCTATTTTATGTTGATTTTCCCATTGTATTATGATGGCTAAACCCTCGTATTATCGCTTTAAATAAAATTAAGAATTCTTATTTTTACGTAGCGAAACCGTATAAAAACAAAAGAGAAGCAAGACAAGCATACACACTTCCCGTCGTCGACATTGTCGTCGTTGTCGTCGTCGTCGACTCGATGTGAAAAACACAAACCCACAACATTTTATATTATTCATTCAACGAAAAGTCCTCAATGTTTTTTTGTTGTTCAATAATGCGTACGCGAGCCGCGTAAACTACTTTTTTCTCACTCGCCTGTATTATATTTTTAGCGCTTTGATATTGAAATGTGATTAAATTTTTTGGCAGACCAAACGCACCATTTTGTCTTCACTCGCAATAAAATAAATAAATGTGCTAAAGGTTAAATGAAATAAAATTATATTATTTGGAGTGATTAATTGCGCTGGTGTTAAACAATGTCAACTATTTATTAGTTTGTTATTTTTGTATAAATATTTATGTGCAAATTAAATTTATTGCGCTCATTCAACAATGTGTATGTATGTATGTACGCGCGCGGCAATAAAATGTAATAATTATGTGACACATTATTGATGTAAGCGATTTTTAATTAGCATTTTATTGTCATTTACTAGATGGCAACTGTCAAGCTAATTACAATAAGCCTATGTGAAATGGTAATGGCGTATTGATTAAGATTGATTAAGTACCGTACGTTTTCAAAATATGCAAAAATGCCAGGGCGCCAACAGGAAGACATTTGCGATGAAAAATTACGATTTAATATGTGAGCTTAGTGTCAGATTTACGATTGTTTAATAAGCATCGTCAAATTTCAAGAATTTTAGAAATTTTGTTTTGTTTCTTTACATGAGGCTTCTTAAACATTTAATTTTAGATAGATTTTTCTTTGCGAGGGGAAAATTTTGACAATTTTCTTACGATTTTTCTTTGATTTTCATCAAAATCGCTCGTTTTACTGTAGATAAAAATGTTTTTATTTCAAATATGAGGCCCCAATCTACAGCATATTTAGCTTAAATCCTGCCCTGCTTGTTGCATCAACTATTTCCACTACCTAAATAATTAATTAAATTCGTTTATGTGATAGATATTAAACGCTCTAATAATTACAACAAATCGCTGCGCCCGGCTTTATGAAATACATTCGTAAATTAATAAATTTCAGCATTAACAGCCAAAAAAACACAAATTAAGTTAATTTGACTGATTTATAAATCAGCTTTTATTTAGCAACATTTTAAATCAAACATAATTAGAAAATAAAACTAGTTTGATCTTAATTAATTTCGTATTTCAAACGCTGTGTGAGTGTCGCTGTAGTGCGTAGGTTTAAAAATTTATAGTGATTTGTTAAAATATTTAGAGATATACATACTAGAAAACAAGAGGTGCGATTTCGTGTTTTTTTTTAAATTTATTTTATTCTCAATGCAATGCGAGAGCCAAAAAATTAATAAAAATACGAACAACTGACACAGGTTACATTATTAATTGCTAATTATAATTAGTGCAAAATGTTATTTATAACGCAATTTGCATATATCTACAATAAATATACGTTCAGCACGTCAATTAGTGAATTGTTTTGTTCGCTCCTTTTTTTCTTCATCCGATTCTGTTTTTTATTTCGCATTAATTAAAATTAATGTATGCCGCCTATTTATATTGCAATTGCATTCATAAAAATGCTTTATATATTTTATTTATTACTTTCACATGAAAAAATTATGTAAAATATGCGCAATTTATATCATATACTAACATTTTTCTGCCGTACGAGCAATTAAATTTTATATTTTCATTGGAATAATGTGATGCAATTTTAATAGTTGCAGAAACTAATATTTTTCTTGGACCGCGTTTCGTTCGGCGACGACGCATGCACGTAGCAATAAAATTTTTGCTTAAAAACATTGAAAACATCACTAAGTTGGCTTCAATTAATCGTTTCGTTGGAATTCTTACATTTTTTTCTCTGGACGAATTTATTGTAGAGTAAAGAGAGGTAACGATATAATTTATTTTGTTCCAGCTGACTTAATTCTCATCACAGGACGTTTTATCAATATTTTATGCAATTTTTTACGCATCTGTAGTCGGGAATAATATTCTATTTTCTTTCTTATTTTTCTCTTCAGCAAAAAGCATAGTTTCTTACTGTTCGAGTTTAGTTTAAAGCATTCTCATTAACATTATCCGAGAACTATATCCAGACTTTTAAAGCTTTTTATTCTGCCCGGAAATGGTTAAAAATATATCACCTATGAAATACCTATATTATTTTAACAATCTCCTTAAATATCAATCAATTTTAATACTCTCTTGAGGTCTTAGTGTGAATAAGTTTGAACATCCCTGTTTTAAGCAACTATTCCCATGCGCAAATTAAAGTAAATTCATCAAATCTGTCTCTAGAAGCCGAAAATTGGCCAAGATCAGTTTTGAAAAGCCATATCGCAGTCATTGTTCCCCTGTGCTGTTAAAACTACACTGACCCCTTCTACATATATCCAGTCTGTCCAATAAGTAAGCGAAATAAATTGTTTGGGGTGGATTTTAGGGTAGAGTTTCGGTCATGTGCATTAGTTGGTGTTTTGCTACATACTTGAGAATTTGCAGATATTGGATCAACGAAACAAGCAAATAATTTGGATTTTATTATCACACATTTATATTTTTATTTAAAACGTATAAGGTATAAAACATTTCGTAAAAATATATTTGTTAAAAAAATATGTAGTATTGGTATTTAAATGTATATAACTACAAAGACTAAACTCGGTAATATTACATAATTTTTATGGATTTTAAGCCACTATCAAAAAAATTAACGAGCAATTGTTAACGTACTTCAAAATAAACGATGGCACAATTATTATCTACTTATATATGTATAGTATGTACATAATTCTAATAATTATTTTAATATCAGTTGCTTTATAACAATTTATTCCAATATCAATACCTTGAACAATGATAATGATAAACTTTATGCAATTTTGCCGCTTTTTGTTGGCGAAACTTCGAATGCCATCCAAAACAAAAATACCTAACTAACTCCAGCCAAAATTGTCTCGCGTAAATAGTTTGAGTGGTATTTTGCAGTTAATTTGATTTTATTTAATGATAATAAAATTTTGAGTGGCTTTTTATTATGAAATCCCGCTCGCTTGTAAACAGCACACTATGCACACACAACGCGCGCGCCAGCTATTTTCGCATCTTACTTGATTGATTGCGAATAGTAAGTGTGGCGGTGGTAGGAAGTTATGTTACGGCTAATTTATCGAATTAT
>JARJDW010019478.1:0-19269 GCA_030264715.1 Adinopsis sp. GC000173 | reverse complement strand
GGAGTACAAAAAAAGACCGCACGTAGGTAAGAGGCTGCACGCTTAGAATGGGAAGCGGCAATTTTAGCTGGCAGTTCAGTTTACATGGGATGTTGCTATAGCGAAACGGAACCGATAATATATTAACGTAAATTGTGTAGAAATATGTAGATATATTATGATTATAAAAATCACTATCCATTTATGAAGATGTTTTGGTCGAATTCCATGGACAAAAATCTAAAACATTACTCATAGGAAAGAGAATGCATTAAATAAAGGATAACATAACTGCATATTATATTATTATTAAAAGTTTGCATCTATTCTAATTGTTTTATTTATATTTATTTAATTTTTACTGCATTTTTTCTACAAAATTCGTGTATTGCAATTATTTACTTATAATTATGTCACGTTTAGTTCATTACTAGTTAAGATTATTTTTTAAAATGTTGACTTTTCACATAATTTTTACTTCGCTTTTAAACCACAAAATATGAAATATTAACTAATTTATCTCGCAAACTATTACTTCTACTATTTTTTTAGAAAGTTCTAAAATGTTATACATATATGTGTTTTGTTAAAATTATTAAACTATTTTATATATACCAACATAATTAGAGTAAAATGGAAAAATAGAGTTAATATAATAAATCAATATTAATATTTTTGCTTCCAACACATTTTTATTCTATTTTATTAACGAATGATATAAAACATTAGTGCATTACTATGAAACTAAATATTGTTTATTATTCTTTTAGAAAGCTGCAAAATCCATTATTTTATTATATTAAAATCGCTTCTAAAGTCTATTAACTTATTTAGTAATGACATTAAACTATTTTATACAAAACTTGGATTTTAAAATAAATTTAGCTGAAAATGTTTATTTATAATGTGAACTGTTTCATACAACATTTTTTAAACAACGTACAAATAGTAACATCTAAATGATAAACTAAATATTATTTCTCTTAATTTTTTTAGAAAGTTGCAAAGTGTATTGTTTTATTAGAAGAAAAACGCTAATACTCCATGCAACTATTTTAGATTTTTTCACATTTAATTGAAAATAAACAAAACCACCATAAAAATTGATTTATCCTCAATACGAATGAATTTTATTATTTATGAAAGAGATCCGAGTCGTAATGCGATTCAAATCCGCACTATTTAGTTTATTGTATAAATATTCATGCGCGTATTTATTTTATAATCTAAAATCTAGATTATTTTATGTAACAAAATTTTATTGTTTCATAGGAAATTTATGCAAAGTACACATTCTAATTAGATTATAAATTCCACATAGTCTTAAATTTAAAGTAGGCTTTATATTATACATTTTCCTTATCTTCCAACCATTCGCAGTCATAAAAATTCTTCTAACATTTCATTTACTATACTATACTATACTACTCCCAGCTTGATGGAATTTATTGTTAACAACTAAATACGATATAAAATTATTATAAATTTGCATTACATACGAAAAAAAGCCATCAGCATGAATGAAACTTAAATTAATTATCTTCAACAAATTGTTTAATTTACAATTAAATTTCCCATACGACGATGAAACAATAAAATGTTTATATTTCTATCCTAGTACAGCATAGAGAGAATAACAATTTTAATTTGTTGCATTATCATTAAATATAATGATGGCGAAAAAACAATTTTACATTAATTGTGAATGACGTTGAGGCGCGCGTGTATCATTTGTTTTACATCAACATACTGTTGCCAACTGTTTGTTTTCTGTATGTGCGCAAAAAGCGGCATCATCGATTGCACATTTGCATTATTCGTTTCCATTGCAAAACCGTTTCCCATAGACACACGATGCTGCTGCTGCTGCTCCTGCATACATTTCAATTCCATTCATCGTCGCGCGTTCGCAGCAACGCGAAGAGAGAAAAAAGTGAATGGAAGCGGAAATTAAAAATCAGCCGTGATTTGGCAATGCATAAAAGTGTGGTAATTTTCTCTCAGCGTGTACCTATATACTACTATACTATACTACTATACTGCCTATATATGTATGTATATTCATATCGGCACAGATATTTCCAGTTAATTGCGCTCACATGCTTGACATAGATGTGGCAACCTGATACGAATTTGCGTTGCGTTTTATATATTTTACTTTTTTTTTTGAAATGTGCGCTCGTAAAATTTTACTACGCGTACTGTTAGTTTAAGGTTAGGAAATGTTGCGCGCGCGTACAGTGATTTTGTTTATTAACTTAATTTGCCGGGTACCGTTCATATAACGTGTTAATTAATCTGGTAGAAATTTAATTGGGTAAAAGTGTGAAAAATTAACAACGTGCAAGCGGCGGCAATTAATAATCGAATCGTAGAAAAATTGTGAAATTTGCGTGTGCGATGTTCGTTAAAGGTTTTTAATTGAACCCCGGCCGCTAAATACGTACTTTCGACAGGTTATTTTTTTCCTTTCAATTAGAGTCAGTCGAGAAAATTTGATGCGATAATCTGAATGTGCCAGCTTAATTATTACAATAAAATGGAATAAGGCATTTTTTAAGTTTAATGATAAAAATTATAGTTATTCTAGATTTTTACTCGGACTGATGCATTAAATCACACCTTTTTATGCTTTTTATTATACTCCTGAAATAAAAGTAATTTTCAAGGTTTAATGTTAAAAATTAATCTTCTTTATACCAATTTTTGTTGTTGAAATTTGCTCCGTTTTTAATATAATAAACCATCACCATTAAAGTTTTTTTTATATATTTTAGCCTAATATACAGGGTGTCGCAAATAAAATTGATAAAGGTTACGATCTTGTTGGTTCTTCACGAACAGTATGGGCAATGTCATTTCTATAGCTATCAAACCCGGGTTTTGTATATTACAGTATTATCCATTCAATACAGTAGGTAAATATTTTGTCGAAATTTCGTCGGATTTTAATAATAATCTATCATAATTACAGTTTTCTTTTATAGGTATATTTTGTCCAATATACAGGGTGTCGCAAATATATATTGTTAATAATTACTATTGAGTTTTACAACTTAAAGGTTACGACCTTTATCACGAATGGAGCGAGCAATACCATTCCTATCGTTATGCAACCTAGGTTTACGAATATTCGAATATTTTCCAGTGGGAAATTACTTGGAAACAGTAATACAGTACTTGAATAAATCATATTTTATTAGTAGAATGATATTGAGGAATATTCCAGATTTAAAGCGTTAATTAAAGAAAATACATGCTTTGTTGGTTTAAATTACGACCTCGTTGCTTCTTCATGATTAGTGCAAGCAATGTTATTCCTATAGCTCTGAAACCTGGGTTGTATTAAACAGAAACTTTTAATCACAAATTTAAAATTTACTTGGAAACTGTGATATAGTAGTAAAACAACTCATATTTTATTAGTAACACTAAATTAGAGCAATATTCCAAATTTAAAGCGTTGATTAAAGAAAATTCATGTTTTGTCTGTTTTTGTCAATTGGTCCATAGAACTTGCTCAAATTTGGATTAATCGGTTTTACTAGCAAATAGTAGGAGATATTGCATATAAGTGTGAGAACTCCTTGTTTCGGGTCTTCTTAAAAACGAATGATTTGAAACAAGTGACTCACATAAATCTACCTCACTCTGCTTGCAGAGCCGATAGAATGTGTTTTGCAAGTATGTACATTGCACAGATCGTGGAGTTGGAAATATGCTGACTGAATGAACCAATAGATGAGCAATGACATATTCACGAAGGGATTGATATGTAGGAAACGCAACCAGTGAATTCTTCAACATATTCAATCTTAGAGTGCTTGCAAATTTTAGTGATCGGGGAGGGTCTTATTCAAATCAATGGAATGCACAGAAAGTTGGAAATGCACTAATTGTAAGCTTTAAGATCAGTTTGGAATCAGTCTAGCTAGGGTTACTGATTTTCTTTTTTAAAAATTACATAAAATATGCCAAATTTATTTTCTCCTTTTGAACACCTCTACACTTATAGCTTTATAGTTAAACATAAAATATTAATTGTGATTTTTGACTATTGAATTATCATATAACTGACGCCAAATTCGATTATTTTTTATGTAAAAAAAACACTCGTAAAACGCCAGTCAACATCTTCAATAATACTCTTTTCTAAAGACGTTTTTGTCAACATTCCCCATAATCCATGATTTATTAGTAACCAAATAAACGAAGATATCTTCTATGATTTATTTTCAGCAATAAAATCCATATTTACAGCTAATAAAACGCATCGATTTTCACATAACGTTAATTTATGCATTTATAACGTCACAATTGCAAAATTCTTTTTCCAACTTTTCTTGTTTGTCCGTAAACAGTTAGCCATAAATTCATAATAATTAAACTAATTGTGTCATTTATAGCATATTAAAACATAGTTACCAACTCTTAATTATGGATAATTTAGCGCAAGTATGCATTTTAAGCACGAATGCGATTTAATTATTTTAAGAAAAAATGATATTTTACTACATGCATAGGCAACCAGAATTACCACACAATATTATTATTAGGTACTACTTTGTGCTATTAAAATATACTTATATAGTTATTATAGATAATTTAGTCCAACGATTAACTAGTATTAATAATAAAGCAAGGAAAAAATTAAACTTTATGATTACATTAAATGGTATTTAATAGGTTTTAACTATGTGCTTGATTAAATTAATTAATGCTAAATTGCTTTTTTCTAATATATACAATCTACAATAGCAGGTATATAGAAAATATTCATATAAAACATCTCAAAGCAATCAAAAAAGGAGAGTTGTTATTATTGTTTGAATAATTTAAACATTTTATGAGCATTCCTAAAATATTCCATTAATTTTTCTAGCATATTAACTGCAGTGATATAAATTATATGAAACTTGTCACGTATTTAAAGTTTACGTAAAAATATTTACATTTTAAATTAAAATTAACACATTTTTTATTAAATAACGCTGATTCCAAGAACTTTTCCATAGGAAAAAAAAATTTAATATTGTGGGAAAATTTCATTACTTCCTCTTGGAATGTTAAAAATTGTTATGGTAAATATTGCATTATATCTACCGGAAAGTTTGCTCTGCTTGTTGTGGTCTAAGACAAAATATGATTTCTTTCATATCTTTTATTTTACAATATTATATGGTTATATTTTATAAAATTTCTTTGATGTTGAAACACCTTTATCGTAACTATATTTTTCGGACAAAATCATTGCCAATGGAAGAGTGCACAATAAATTTTATTAGATGTGCTCTCCAATAGATTTACTGTAAAATTAGAAAAAAGTTCTAAAAATTTAATATATCGATCATAACAAGGATGAACATTGCCGGTTGTTCTAGTATTTCCTATATTTTGTATTTTTAATTATACCTTATTTCTGTTTTTGCAATTTTTTATATTTTTGCTTAAGATGATTATTTAGCGAATTATTTAATGGGTATTTTAACTAAACTTTTTGTATCTATAAGAAATTTATGAAATCTTTACAAGAATTTGTTCTGAAACTATAAATTTAAGAAGCTGTTTGTTAGAAAAAAAAAATTGCAGAGGCACAATGCTATACAATGCATTATTTTTTGCAACAATCTTTGAATTTAAATTGCACGTCTTGTAAAACATTGCTTTATTTTTTGTGCGATAAAAAGTTGTTAATAAATATATTGTAATTGTAGTACAATATTTTTCAAGAACATTATATTTTTAGCTGGATTTTGATTAGATTTTCACGGAAATGCTTATTTAATCCAATTTGTGAAGTTACAGTCGCAAAATATGTATTTGGTAGAAATTAAATATTGCATATCCAAAAAGATACAAAACATTATTTTTTGTTAACAATCTCTGAATTTGTATAACATTACTTAATTTTTTTGTGCTCTAAGTTGCAATAAAAAATTGTTAATAAATTACAAGTAATTTTCAAGAACTTTATTATTCATTCAAAAAATAATCAATAGACTTTTTAATAAGTTTTTGATTAGATTCTCTCGAAAATTCTTATTTATCCCATTTGTGAATTTACATCTAGTCGAAAAACATCTTGTTTATTGATGTTAATAAATAAAACGTAATTGTAATACAATAATTTTTCATGAGCATTGTTATTCATTCATTCATCAACCAATCAATAGATTTTTAGCAGGATTTTGATTAGATTTTCTGGGAAATTCTTATTCACCCAATTTGTGAATGAATTTACATCAAGCCAAAAGAATATTCTTGCTTGATTGATTCATATATTTGCCTTGAAATGTAATATACACATCAAAATTTGTAATTTTTCTTAGCGAAATATATTACTCGCATAAATCACCCGTTGCGCGCTGAATGATTACGAAACGCCACAGCCACACAATAATCATTTCTAAGAAAGTCGATAATAATAGGAAATTTACAAGGATTTATAAAATTTGAAATTAAAATTGTGTGTACGGGTAATGTGTAACAACAGCGCACCAATATTATTTAACCGAACAAATTGGCTTTTTATGAAAAGAAAACAATTGATTAATAAACAATGACATCATCATTGTTATTTTTCATTATTAGCTTCGAAAAAAAAACCAATTTCCTATCCGGTGCTGATGTGAATATTTCGCCGCTAAAACAATCGCTCATTCTGTATGCCGCCCGCCGCCTAACCTTTGCGTAATTGAAATGAATGTTTGCGGATATTCTCTAACTTCTCGCTATAGATGAGTACGTCCTCCAAGCAAACAATTTTATTTTTGCACTTTTTCTAAATTGCGCATCATCTTCGCTTGTAAATAAATACTTGTTGTTGTGTTTTAATTGTTTTACGTAATGCGAATGATTCATGCAAGCGCGCTCGCCGCAATTGAAAAACGTTGGCCGAACGAACGACGATGAATTAGCGTCGGTATCTCGCTCGCTCGCGATTTTCAACTTGTGTATGTACTTACCTCCTAAACCTGTTGATTGTTGCCGCGGTAATTATATGCTAAAACGTGAGTATTGAATTGTTTTTGAAAAAATGCGATGACGCAATCTGCCTATACACCACGGTGTGTATTAATTATGCGACTTTCCATAAACATAACAATTATCATAATTTAGAAAAAATATGTCAAATGTTTATATATTACAAAATTGGACGCTATTAACTTTTACTCTTTGGTAAAACGACTCACACCTTTTTGTCGATATATAATTGCTGTTATGTCATTTTGTGTTTAATAGCTACATTATGCATTTTACGCATGTCTATTAAATTTCATTGTGGATTAGAGGATGTTTTATCTGCGGATTCTAATTTAACTTTGCTGCTTTTGCAAAGTTCAAAAGCAATAAGTTGTGTTTTTGAATCAAAGTCGTATATTTTTTTAACTAATGTATTTACACTCGGGGTTTAATTAATTTCTTTCTCAATGAAATTACTTTTGCTTTAAAATACATTTTGGTTTTAAATAATTGTTTACTTACAAATATATGCAGAAATAATACAAATATCATGAAATATAAGAAAAAGTAATTAGAAGTCGAAATGCATTTAGAACTGAGAAATTGCATTGGCTTTCTTTATAATTGCAAATAGCATTTGAAATATAGTATTAAAATTAGAATGTATGGCCTGCATAGGTATTAGAACATTTTTTCATCTGACTTAAAATATCTTACGAACATGTATTCTTATAATAATAAAAGGAAATCGTTGATATTGCACCTACTTCTAATTAATTATAATGAATGCAATTTATTTTAGTCATTTTTATGCCATAAAGACCCAAATTTATTTGTGAAATGTGATATTGATAGCAAATTAGAATTTAAAGTTCATAATTTAAAAATAATAAATAAAAAAATTAAAACATTTATTGTACTTTAAGTCATTTTTGACAGATAGATATGAATTTATTAAAACCTACAACTTTTTTGACTGGTTTATACATAAATAACTATTTTACATATTTACTCTCTAACATGTTAGTTTACAAAATACTTACTTTTAACACCAAATTAGCTCTTACGAGTATAAAGTAGAATTTTTATTATTGGTAGTCGGTAAAAAGATGCCAGAATGGATATAATTTACAGTAATTTAAAAATTACAATAAAGAAATTATAACATCTATTAGCAATGAAAATAATATAAAGAAATATTCATTTACAAAACTGTTATTTATGTAATTAGTAAGGCGAATTCACTTGCGACAGATATATATCGGGTTGGCAACTAAGTAATTGCCGATTTGTTCAATGAAATAGGATAGTTCTTGTTTTTAATGAAAAAAACTTTAATCTATGGCAAAAATGTTCGTTTTTGCACTTCATGATAATATTCAGGTAAAAAAGCACTTTGAGAAAATATCTACGCAATGAACTTGTAAAGCTTGGTTAGGTTGACAGCTAACATGTATAAAAAGAAGAAGAAGAAGATCATAACATTTACGGATATCCTAAAAATGGGAGCGAAAAGCATCTATAATATAACTAAAATCGGCAATTACTTAGTTGCCAACCCAATACGAAGTTTTTTAAATACACAACTCTATCGCATTCATATATAAATCACTATTTCGAATATTTACATGTTTGTTTGGTAAATACTTGTTTGTAGCACCAAATTATGTCTTACGACGAGTATAAAGAAGACTTTTTAATATCGGTAGTCGGTAAAAAGATGCCAGAATGGCAATAAATCAACACACCTTCAAACGGCAGTAAATTGGACAATGACGCGTATCAGTTTAGTATTGAGTTTATTTATTATTCTTTGAAACTGTCACTACCTGTGAATGAAAGGCTTGCAGTTATGAGGATCTTATAAGCGTTTTTCTTGTGGATTTTTTTATAATGTGCAATTTTAATTATAAAACACATCTATTATGTAAAATACTGACATATTTATGTCCAATAATAGACATTTCATTTATTTATGGAAGATTATATAATTTTCCGTGTGTGGCAAATAACCAAAAGGAGAAAAACGGGTAAAAGTTTATTAATTGGAAACTTTATCTTCCATTAAAGTAAATATTTAACGAAAACGACAATTATGTGATAGATTACACAGGTTGAAAATGTAATTTCACTCAGACAATGATATATGAAAAGCACAATTTAAAGCCACTCGAGCAAATTTAAAAAAGAAACACACACACAAATAGCGAAATAAGCACACATAGAACATTTTTGTGTCAACTCAGATAAATAAAATTAACTACACATATACAAGCACATTTGATAAATACCTACAAATTAATTTACTATTATAATTTAGGTCACTATTTACATTACTGATTAATTGAATACTCATTCAATATTGATTTTTAACTCTAAATTAATTAATTAATTAGTTCAATTAAATGGAATACTTTTATTTTTCTAGGTGGGCCCATATACGAAAATAAACAATTTTAACGCAACTCTGATTAATCATTATTAATTTGCGCCGTTATTACGGCCATTATTATTAATTAATTAAAAGAATTCGTTGTGGAATTAATTAATGCCGGTTGTAGTTCTTTTTATTAGTAGTAGCAAGCAAAAAATGATTATTATTTTCGGTGTTTAATCAAATTAATATCAATAAAAATGCAATTTGTTTCGATTAGAAATTATTACGCCTGTTTTTTAATTGAATAGCAATAAATTTTAACATTTTTATTATCGATTAACATGAAAAATGCAATGCAATTACAAGATATTATTTAGAAACTTTTACCATATTGTTTTTTTTTTGTCACATTAATAACAATATAATGAAATTACTTCAGTCTTCCTAGTTTTGTTTTATTGCCTTTGTTTCGTCTTATAAATGGTGATCATATAATATAACATATTATTTCATAGACTACTAGAGGCTAAAGTGACAGCTTCTCATTAAGTGCACGAGGAGGAAAAATAAAAGAATATAACAAGTTGACTCGCTCAAGATGGTCGTTTGTTTTTTGTTTTTAGATCAAATGTGTAACATATTTGTTCGCGCAAAAATCGCGCGTTGTTTTGCTGCTTGCTGCTGCTTCAACAACGTTTATAAACTTTTTCCATGTTCTTCGCCTCGTCGAGAAAAAGTGTATTTGCGTTGGTATGTGCTCTGTATGGCAGATAATTTTATAATAATAAATTCCGTTAGGTTATGTTTACGTTCGGTTTGCGCGATGTCCTTGAACGCGTACACACACAAACATTCCTGTTGAGGGCGAGGATGGATGCGACAAGGAAACTGGTTCCTTAATACACACGCTACACACATACACACGCCAAGAAAACACAAAAATGTGCCCGCGTAAAAAACCACGCAGCATCAGCGTAGCGTCCTTTTAAAAAGCAAAAGCGCGCCATCGCTGTTAAATAACAATTAAGCGCCATGTATACATATAGTGTTTTTTTCCTTCAAACATATTCGCGTTTTAATTAAATCCCATTCACTCACTCACACCATATATTCACCGTTGGAAATTTTATTACTTATTTGCATAATTAAATGCATGGCTTGGCCGTACTGTTGGTTGCCTATGTAAACAATCGATTCACTCACTGTAAAATTGCGCTAAGTTTCAGACATGTATTTGTGGCATTTTTTCCTCTATTTTTATGGCCGAAAATTTTCAGTTGATAAATTAGTTGTCTATGTAAACAATCGATTCGCTTATGTTTTAATTCATTCTAAGTTGCGTAGAAACCCTTTCAGGTAGACGATAGTTATAAAAAAATTCTCCAATTGCTTGATAAATAATGTAAATTAAAAATCGACGCAAATGGAAAACAATATCCACGCAATTCCATCATCCCAACCCATATACCTGACTTTTTCTACGCAATTCACGCTACGCCGTTTGAAAAATAGATTTGTTACGTTTTTTTCCCTATTTTTATATTTCCAATTGATATGTTGGTTGCCTATGTAAACATTCGATTTGCTCATATTTTAATTCACTCTGTGCAATTGCGCTAATAAGTTTCAAACATGTATTTGTTCTGTTTTTTTTTCTATTTTCATGGCCGCAAATTTCCGGTTGATAAACATTTATCATTTATTAAATTGCTGACGATAAATCAAAGCCGAACGGTCGCATCGCTAAATAATAAAAATTGATTTCATTATTCGTTTGAAATTTTGTTGACAAATCATAACCATTTGTAACATTTTTCAATTTTCATGGATGTTGGCGCGCGGCCAAAGAGCATCGAAAACAACATGCACTTTTACATCGTGCGCCCGCTCGTCGGAATCGGACATTAATATTGCAGTCTGCTAATAAATGCAGGTCATAGTCGCTGTTTTATTTTTTGCTTATATTGAAATCCCTTTTACGGCACTGTTTACTTTTTTAGATTACGTGTGGTATGCAACCCAACTAACTTGTTTTTTTCTCTCTCTTTTGCAGCGAAAAAGCAGAATGGCAACGCGTATCGGACGAATAGTCTCGGCAGCGGCACGCGCACCCCGCCGCTCGAACGCAAAAGCAAATTTTCGGCGCTAGGGAAATTTTTCAAGCCGTGGAAGTGGAAGAGAAAAAAGAAATCGGATAAGTTAGAAGCAGTATCACGTAGTAAGTACACACATACAATCAAAACAAGAGTTCTTGTTTACTAACGTGTCCTTTGTTGTGCGTTATCTTTCAGCATTAGAGAGAAAAATTTCAGTCCGAGCCAATAGGGACGAACTTGTACAAAAAGGTATCTTGCTTCCAGAAAGTCCCTGCACGCCGATTTCCGAGCCAGGTGAGTTGATTTCGAAATTGCGCGCGTCCCGTCCGACACGCATGCTGCCGCCATCTATCCAGAAAACTGGCAAGCGTGCGGCGAACGAACGCGACGAAAATCTGTAATTGAACGTTGTGCGTTGTCGTCGTCGTCGCACTCACACGACGCTTTGCAAATATTGACCTGTGCCGCCGTTAATAAAAACAAAAGGCGTATAGACGACACAATAATTGCGATTTTGTGATGCGCCCACGTGACCATCGCAATTTTTCATTATTTCATCGCAAAAATACCATGATTTATCGTATTACATTTTATATAAGAAATAAGATTTGGGTTTTTAATAAAGTGCCAACAATGTCATGGTGGAAATAAGATATATATTGAATTAAAGCGGTCTAGCCGCAGATGTCATACAAGTTTTACGCTATTGCAGATTTATTCTTTTATTTCGATGTTTGGTTCGTTCCATTCGTTTTATTTATAGAATAACAAACGTGTTTGATGATGAAAACACCCACCAAAACAGAAATAAAAAGCAATAAAGTCATAATTAATTAATTACGCTATTGTTGATGCAATTTACGCTGCTTGTTCATCCTGAAACATGTAAAAATTATTGCGCACGCAAATTTATTATTTGCCGAATTTAAATTGTGAATTTATTGATTTTGCAAGCTTGTTTGGTTGCCTATCTATATAATACCATATGTATATTATAGTAATAATCTTTAAAGTAATTTTATCGATTTGAGATCCAAGTATTAAGTAAGTTTGAATGCATCACCATCACTTGCCTAAAATATATTGATCAATTTGATTGGAATGTAATTATGGTTGCATACCAAATTCCACATCGTATTAATAAAGCAAACGTGGATGAAATCCGCCTTTTGGAGGGATCTAATCGCTCATACCGCACAATCTTATCGCAAACATCGCATGCCGTGTAGTAGGTAGTCGGTTGCATAAATGTGCAACAAGACGCGTTTCATTTTTAATCAATTTTTTGGGTGGCAGAACACATTCGAAAACGCGAACGTCGCGGCGTCGCATGCTTTTTGTATGCGGTGGTGGCGCGCTCGTACACATTTATTTTTCTCTACTCGCCTCTCTATTTTTCAGCACGGTTTGCGTTCCTATTTGGCTTTTGAAAATTAATCAATACTGCATGTTTATTGTTATACCACTTCGGGAAGAAGTGTTTTAACTTTGGAAAGGCGATAAGCAGAAAGAGTGTCACTTACACATTATCATATTACAATGTAGGAAGGCGCGCTTCAGACAATAAACAAAAAATCGATTAGCGAGACATCAACGCTTTGATGTCCTTTATTTAACAAATTTTGACACAATCGCATGAAATAAAAAAAACAACGAACGCCAACCTACCAACCAACAAATCGAACAATGAGCGTATTGATAATTATTCTATTTCATGCTTTGATCTAATGAAAGCATAATCTGCAGCTTTCGAGCTTCGTCAATTAACGTGTTCGTAAACATATTGTACGTTTTTGTTCAAGTTAATTAGGTATACAATATGTATTTGTATAAATATACCTTATTGATATTTGCCAAATTTAGTTTAATTTAATGTAGTCTGCAACGTAGTAGCGTTACTAAAATTACTTTATAATGATTCTATTCGGCCAAATAAATGTTTAAAATAATGCATAATTATTTGTTTAAATCATAATTAGTAAAATCTTGATTAATGAAGGCGTAGTAGCGTAATTATTTATGACAAAACTTGTTCTTATTTGTGTAATGATATGTACAATTATATTTTTGTTAAATATTTACTAAATATGTATATAATTATATTTTTGGTAAAATTTCCTGTTCAAATAAGCATTATTAATGTTGGGGTTGAATCAAAGCATACGTTTTAAGACAAAAAGATGACCTGTTAAATAATAATGAGTAAACACAATGATAATGTTGATAAATTGCACAATGTTTTTTTGTGTGCTAGTTTATTATATAATTGAAATTAATCTATGGAGTTGTATGGATGTTAATGTTGATGTATTTTATTTGTTGTAAAATCTAGGAGAGCCAATTCCGTCGCCATTATACCCTCCGCTTAGTCAATCAAACATAGGGCAACAGCACCAGGTGTCAAGTCCCCAGGGACCACCACCTGCATATCCTTCACTACTACCACTCACCCATTATCAGCATACACTATTGCAACAGCAACTCCTACAAAATCCGCAATTTGCACAAGCCAACGCTAATAACAATACCGGTAAGTCAATTTATTCAACCTCAAAACGATCGCGACGAATTTATTATACTTCTACCTATGTATATTTCCACTGTTGATGTATATGCAGTATTATGAAATTTAATCTAAATGGGAAATTCAATTTTGAAACGTTTCCGTTACAACGCGCTGACAATTCATTAAAATGTTTTCATGTCTGTGTGCATGTGGATGTGGATGTGGATGTGTTTTTGTTGTATGTATAAAATAAAATCATTCGTATATCGTATACTCGTATATATATATATATATGTATGGTGTGCTGCTGCTTGCCACCCTGCCTGCTCGGCTACATAGGAGTATTGCAGGGGGTGGTGGAGGTTAATAATGGATGGAGACGACGCCGGGCGCCGGTACACTCCGGCCGCCTTTCCATTCGGCCGCTAGGAGTCGCGACCGAACGTTGTACTCAATTCGCGCCCCCGTGGCGACGTTCCACATCCATCGCGCTCCCGCACTATACCACCGGCCTTTGAGCAGTTTCGCCGCCAAACCGCCACCGCTGCCACCGCCGCCTGCTACTTAATGATTCGCCAAGCAATTCGTGCTGCTGGTGGTGCTGCTGCTGCTGCTGTGTTGCGTTGTGGCGGCCGGTGAGCGCGGCCATCCATCCACCGCCGATGCTGCGACGACCGTGCGTGCGGCGCACCATTCGATTCTAGACAGACAGTTGTTGTGTGTGTGTGTTGTGGATACGTATATATATATATGTGTAGTAAATGTGCGCTGCTTTATTTATTATTATGATGTGCTTGTTTGGCATGTGCCGTTAAGTAGAAGGGAAGGTGGGGCGCCCCCGCACCAGGCCCGCCGCCGCTGGTCAAAGTGCAGTGACGGGTAGGCCCCCGTCCATCATCAATGATGGGATACATCATGGGTTGTACTTGCTTTAAAGGTTAGGTTAATACATTACGTAAATGCAGTGTATAGTTTAGTTGTTTGTTCAAATATATAGTTTATTTTTTTAATGGAATAAATAATAAAATGCAATATTGCGGCCTTGCACAGTTTTGCACTAAATGTCCAACGTTTACCGGATTATTACAATTGCTTGCCGATTTAGTTGCAACCTGTAATTGTACCAAAGGTATGCCTTTTTTATTTTTTTTTATTTATTTACTTTACTTATTTCACTTCTGTTAAATTATTTCGCACCACAAAAATGCTTATTAAAAACGGTTATTTGAATGACGTCAGTTTTTTATGCACTACTTACTTAGCTAGCCACTACGGTAATTTTTATATTTTAATAAATAAGTAATGAAAAATAAACATTTAATTTATTTTGTTTGTTTAAATTAGTAATCGTGTATGTGTGTGTGTGTGTGTGTGTGTGTGTGTGTGTGTGTGTGTGTGTGTGTTGCTACTTATCCAGTAAACTAATTCAAATTGATGTTGAAAATTATACATTGTGGGTATACGGAATTTATCTGACAATAGAATGGTTGTTCGTTTTTATGAATATAATCTAAATTGCAAACTATATACATTCGATTCGAATATAAATAAATGTTAGAAGGATCATTTACTTAAGTGCTCTATTACTGAAATCAATTTCTACTGCCATCTATTTGATGTTAAATTACATTGTCTTTCAATGATAATAAATTACGATTGCACAATACAAAATATACTAGAAGATAAATTTCGATTCGATACGATCCAATCGAAACCCTACCTGTTTCTATGTTAATTTTTAAATCCACAATGTTTATAAAAATTCATTTCCATTACACAAACACACACATAAATATTTATTTTAATCAAACTCGCATTAAATCTATATTTTTGGTATGGATACCGTGAACACGCCACACTTACATTCGCTTATTCTAAATATTTTTGCATGTACCATCGTTTAATTGCAATAAATTAATTGAAACGCTAGATTGCAACGCAAATAAATTGATTTTAAAGCATCGCAAGGTGTAATGAAACAGCATTTACAATTTAACACCAGATGTCTTGTTGCAAACGATAAATCACTCTTAATTGCAAAATGATAATTGATTTTTACGTAAAATATATTGAAGTAGATATGTTTTGTTTTTTTTTTTTTGTTATCAGACTTTGCTGCTGGTGCAGCGTGCGATAAATCCGAGACAAACATTCGGCTCACGCCGTTTGTTTCTATTAAATCGCAGCGCAAATAAATTAATTTTAAGACACGGCCGGCGAAATTCTGTTAGCACTACAATAAATTAATGCTAATTGAATTTTACATCAGCGAGATGTTTTTTTTTGGTCCTTTGCTTTTCTTCTAGCAATCCAAAATTAACGATCCCCTACACGGGCAACAACTTATCATACAATTTTCCAGCCTGACATTTATTAATTATCATTATTATCTTGTAAAACGATTAGGCGATAATTATTTGTTTCCTTCATGTTATGCATACAACACATACACAATTTTGACATTTTCGGTTATTTATAATAAATCGATCGGTAAAGTTATACGACCATAAGTCCAACAACAACAACTGGAAATAAAATGTTAGTTAGTTTTGTTGATTAATAGCAGCCGCTTTAAGCTTTAACTATATTATTATTATTATAATAATAAATGCGACATTTTTGTGTAATTTATGGCAGTACATTAAATGCAATTTATTTTATTAAAACAATTCGAACAATAACTAAATTGTTACTTAGGAATATTTACGTGCTGTTTAAAGGTTAAACATCAAATATGTCGCGTTTAAACTAATTGATATTATCGATATATTTTATGGCTAAATAACAACGTATACACTAATAACTAATTGCTACAGTTTGATTAAAAACATAGACGAAATACCATTGGTATGCATAGAGCAACTACGATTAGATTCAACAATAACTTCACTGTTTTAAGTTTAAATATCAAGTATGTCGCGTTTATATTAATTGATATTATCGATATATTTTATAGTTATATTAAACCGCATTCATTAATATCTAATTGCTACAGTTTAGTTAAAAAAATAGAAAAAAAAACCATCGGTATGCATATAACAAATACGATCCTAACCTACAAATTGGTAGTGCATTTACTTGATTAAAACGTTTCAAACAATAACAAAATTGTTACTTAGGTATATGGATGTAGTGTTTTAAGATTAAATATCAAATATGTCGCATTTAAATTAATTGATATTCTTGGTATATTTTATGGCAAAATTACAATGCATAAATTAAGGCTGTTTCGCCTGAATTTTTTCTCCTTTACGCCTGAATGTAAATCTTATAGGAAAATATTTATAATTTAAGATATCGTCTTGATTCAAAAACTAAAATAAAGTTAAATAACACACGCAGCTCGCTACGAAGCGTTTTTTTAATAAATAGGTCTTTTTGACACTTTACTACGGGGAAAAAGGAGTGGTTTTGCCAACATAAACTTTTATTACTAAAAAAATACCTAAGAGTTGTTATGAAACTTTTACATTGTGTATATCGGGGGTGTCCAACCTGCGCACTGGAAAGCTGTCATACAAACATGTGTTTGACATTATGTGCTCTCGCGAAAAAGTCACGACGCCTATGGTTATAGATGTCATTATTTATGTAAAAAAATGTTAGCGACGTCCCTGTTTGTTTATATTAAAAATCACTGAATTAGACAATACATAATATGCATATCAAAGATAAATAAATACTTAAGCGATGTCAGAATTAGATCAGAACGAAGCAGGGTCAAACAAAACGCCAAGAAAGTACATTTTTCACCCGTGTAACTTGAAATTGCGCATTAAATGCGCACATACGTTCAAAATGATTGGTGTGGTCCACGAAATACGTTATGATTGTCAAAGCTTGGTGTGCACTGACAGCTGTCAAGGTTGCCCACCCCTGGTGTATATGGTACTAAGCCTATCCATTAATCCGTGTCTATAGCGAACTGCGTGTGTTATTTAACTTCATTTTACTTTTTGAATCAATTCGATATCTTAATAAATAATAAGGACACTCTTTCTAATTTACGAAACGTATATTTTCCTATAAGATTAACATTAAAACGTGTGGGGAAAGAAGATTGAGATGAAACAGCCTTAATATCTAATTGCTACAGTTTGACCAAACAAAAAAAATTAGAAGAAATCCATCGGTATGCATATAGCGACTGCGACTAGATTCTAACCTATAAATTTTTATTACTGTCTCACAAGCTGGTAGCCCAGCCAGCCAAAAAACTCTTATTTTAATTTTTATCGCACGACAGTGTCGGTTTTTCGTTCGCTTGTTATTATGCAACACGCGCGCGCTCCGCACCGATGATAAAATTGTTGTCTGTTTCAGCTACAAACAACACCATTTATCGTCGAACGCGATTAATTGTCTCACATTCGAGACTACTACTACTGCGCTGCGATTGATTACAAACTGGTTGCGGTTGCGAAACTTTTTAAATATCGGTGTATAAAGTAAGGAACGTCACAATTTCGTGGATTTATTTGATTTCTACCCAAATTGGCTTCCAAAAATTACTTTAAATTGAAAGTTTAAATTGCCAATAAAAACTTATTTTAATTAAATAGTTTGTTAGGTGCAATTTATTGATCTCAAACGGCCAACGCATTTCGATTGATTGATTCGATTTTTAGCGCATTTCGTTCTTTTTCGTTGTGTTTTTCTAGTGCGCCAAAATTTAATCTCAGCTAGAAAATTTTTTTATTAAAACTTTAGGGTAATTAAATATCCATCCAACTCAAGTTTACTATCTGGTAAAAACTTATTTCAATTAAAAACGCGGCTGTGAAATACAAAATTTAACATTTTAATGCCGCAAAAATCCATTGTATGAAGACCAACCTCTCCCGACAAGCCATCGGCAATCTACCCTAGAAAATTACATCAAAAACTTACGTGGCATAATTAAAAATCAATTTAACTTTAAGATTAAGCAACTATGCTATGCTTTTTTTCCTTAAATCGATTAGCATTAAATGTTTAATGCTGAGTAATGGCACAATTGTATACGCGAAATAAAACAAAAATGTAATAAAAAGTAATACTCATTGTTTTACAACCTAATAGTCGTTGCATTAGAAACAGTTATAATAAATCCACTATACCAGTAGGAGCAGTTATTACAAATTATTAATTTCGAGTCCATTTTTGGTGGCGGGCAACTTCCTGTGCGTATTGGCCATGCCTATTAATTTTCGTATTGTGCGCACAAGCAATAAAATATTAAGGTGTGCACGTACACTATTGCAGGAAAATAACGAGCCGGCAGGTAGAAAACCTTTTGGCACTCACATTTCATGTTCACCAATATCTTCGCTGCAAATTTTATTGCTGTTTTAAGCTATGCCTCTAAT
>JARJDW010019477.1:0-10278 GCA_030264715.1 Adinopsis sp. GC000173 | reverse complement strand
TTATTGTATCTTACTATCAACAACAATAATTAATAATTTTTGTATCTGCATCGCCTTGCTGTGAAAATGGCCTGTAAAAATAGTCATTATCTTTATTTTAAATTGCTCTTGAATGAGATAAGGAAATAACGTAGGTACATAAAAAAGGGAGTGCTAAGCGTAATTATATTTGCAAATTTTCTAAATCTTTTTTGACTAATACTCTTCATTATCTAAATTAATGTAACCTTTTTGATAACATATTATGCTTTTACAGAAAAAAAGTTACTTTGTTTACAATTATTTTACTCTGGCTATATTCTAGCATTTATTGTATCAGACTCACTATATATACAAGTTTCATATTAACTTCAATAAAATATAGTTGATCACGCAATATAAATAAAAATTCAATTTTAGTGCTCCATAAAAATGAAGACACAAACACAACACTGACAGTAAACAAGTATAAAGTATTATTAAAATTTGCTGATTTGTAGAACAATTGCCATCCAATCGTCAATGATCGAAATACAACACGTTTATTAGTCCTGTTACCATTACTTAACTGGTTAGCAGTAGTAAAAAGCGTAGACGGTCTAGAAATAGCATTCATTTTTATTTTCCATAAAAAATAGTGGGCAATAACATTTTAGTTTAGAAAGATCTTGCACATGAAGATTTTCAAATATTGCGTAAATAAATAAACGTCTGGTCGTGGCAAAAAAAATTCTTGTTGAAAATTGAGTTTATGATTTTTATGACTTAGAAAAGTAATTTTTTTTTGTCATGCGACTTTATTGCATAAAAAGTTATAAACCTTATTATTGTTGGTAGGGTTTTTGTTGTTTTAGTAACAGTTGAGCACATACAAAACTTTTAATACAAATATTTAATTTATTGCACGTAATTTTTTTTAGCAAAACTTTCTTTTTACCGTTTAAATATACGAAAAGTAAAACGTTTATATGGTTTTACACTATTTGCTATTTAAATTTTTACCGGAAATCATATTAAAATTTACATTAGTTATGTAAAACATTTTTAATTTCATTTCCCAAATAGCAACGCGAAATGTAAAATTGTTAGGCAGATGTAACTTTTTCATAACCTGTATAATGAATTTAATGAATAAATGCATGCGTTATGGCTTCTATTTAAACTGACATATCAATTTTGAGCAACTCTATTGAATAATATTTATATAGATTGTGTATAATATGTGCATGCGCTAATTGCATTTCCAGAAACTTTAATATTTACTGAAGTAACAAAACTTTAAACAAGCGTTATTAACTATATTTAAAGAGATAAAATTTATAGCATACATATTTCACATTAACAACATATTTTCCATTGCATTTTAATTAGAAGGATTATGTAGTTAAATATTCGAAGTGTAATATCAATAATTTATTCATGGCATTTTATTATTAAAGACAAAATTGCTCTATTTTATTTATACAGATAATTCATTTTCAAAGTACATAAAACTTTAATTATTTTTTACGGAAGATAAGATGTAATAAAACAATATGGAGGTAAATGAGGTATTAGTAAAGAATTTTTTATTGCATATTTAAATGTTGTAGCTTGCTTAAGAAAAATATTATTTTTATTAAAAGATGTAAATTTGTGTTGGTATTATATGAAATGCAGCACATAATGTTTTATTCCTTTTACTAAAATATATTCTTACATTGAATATTTACTACAACATTAGTCTGAAAGTCAGTTTGCTAGGCATTCGTCACACTTGCTTTTATAAATAGCGTCATTTACAGAAATTTACAAAATAATAGAAAACGCACTTTAGATAACAGATGACAACAGATTTGAATAGAATTATTTTTTAAACGCCAATGTTTTTTTTGATGGGAAGGAGTTATTGCGTTCTCAATCATGTCGACGAGCAGTCGCGTTCTATCTCTGTAAAAATAATTTTACATAATTGTCTCCATAAATGTTCTTGTTTGACGTTCCTACTTTGTTAATATTTAATTTTAAATGAATGCACTCGTTAAAAAGTATCAATGTACTCACGTACGCACATATTTTTTGTAACTTCTTGTAAAAAAGTATTATTACTTTAATGTAAATACTCACGTACGCACATAGTTTTGTAACTTTTTATAAAAAAACTCTTCAAAAGTAAACTTGACACGCGTAATTGTAAGAAATTGGTCGATGCTTAAATATTGTATTACTTGTGATACCAATTGACATGTTCAAAAGGGACAACAACGCATGTCGCAATTTGATATACAAGTGATGATGGCCAAAAATCACGTTGGCCGAAACGTATTGATGTGAAAATTTTTATTCGACATTCTACTGGAAGAAAAAATAAATATTCATTCTCATCTAACAAGGTGACATTTTTATTCGTAATAAATAGGGTTAGTAACGTGTTTTTAATAAATAGTAATTTCTGGTGACCAGTTTAGAATAAATTATAAAATAATTTTGATCAAAAAGTATACAGATTAATTTATACACTGTATTAAAATTGCAATGAAATGATTTAATCTTCTCGGGCTATTCAAAGCAACTATTGAACCGTAAAACTTAATAACCATCTGTCAACGCAGCAGTCAAAAAGGTAAACTGAGATTACTACTAAACTTTAATAATCTATGCCTTTGAATTAATAACTTGGTTAAAACAAGAGTCTGGTAAAGTTAGATATTTGGATGTATGATTTCATACAACTAGTATCTATTTAGTTCACATACTGAAAATAGCATTGATGTTGCACTTGGCCGGCAGTTATGAGCGTTGTGATTGTATAGTTATATACAAGTGCCACATTTGTTTGTAGATAGTAACTTGCGTAAAATATAGTTTATTTGATATGCAAAGTTACAATTTAATTTGTCTCTGCATCATAATTGGTTTTGTTTAAGCTACCAGTTTAATATAAACTACAGTTCTAAATTTACATACATTTTTTATACACTATTTATTAAATGAAAATCTAACTCAATTTGTATCAGTATGTTTAGTATGTTAATTTTATATTTATCATTCTTAGCAGTTTTATGAGTTTCAAAATGCGACAATACAATTTCAAAAAGCATCAAATGTATTTCTGTATAACTGAAATAAATTTCAGATTTCATGTGTTTTGAAAATCATATAACTTATAATGCTTTTAAAAATTAGGTTTAGTTTTTATGCTTTAAAAATATTACCTATTTATTTATTTTCTTAATTTAAATTATTGTTTTATAAACTCCACAAAGAGGTAGAAAATGTTTAGTCTTTTCCTTTTCCATTGTCCTTGATAACTTACTTTTTATTTATAATATTTAATTAAATGAAGTCTGGACGTTCTAGCACAAAACATTCGTATGGTTTTTATTGTTTTCACTAGTAATCGAGTAAGCTACGGTAATAAAAGTTTAGCCAATAATAATCAGTTTTGTACACGTAAAAAATATTAAAAAATCTTATCTTTATTAAACCACATCCTCTTCTAGGATTTCATTGTATTAAGATATTTTAATTAGTATGTATTAGCAAGTTTCACACTGTATTTTTTAAATTGCAAAACCATAATAGTTCTTAATTATTTTAATTTAGAGCTACAAGATAAAAGTATGGATATTTATCCCACATTGTTTACTGAGAATTTTATCTCCAAAATTTACAATTTATCTACATATTTTGAAATTTGTTATATTACACTTCAGAATTTCGTCCTGTTCTTAATTGAAAAACCATCAGTATTAGCAGTGAATAGTGTCATTGCTAATGAAGAATTGAAATGCTAAGCAACATATACGTCTTTTAACTTTTACTTCTTATTAGTGCAGTAGAATGAATCTAGAAACTATAAATTTTAATTCCAATTAAAATGACACAATGCAAGAGTTTGAAAAGGAGTAGAACATATTTTATAATGCAGTGTTAATTAGTTTAAAGTAGCATTTGATTTAATAAATATTTAATGCACATGCATTTATAATAATCTACTGAGATGGAATATTGAATATTTTAATAAATGATATTTTAAGTGAATTTGAAATTATATATTATACATACAATCTTTCAAAATTATTTTTACATATTCACAAAACAAAAAACAATATTTATTATGAATAAGAGACATTGTTTGTTATTATAAATTTAGTTTCATTGGTGTCTATATGACGAAAAAACAATATTTAGCATTAAATTTATATTTTTATTAGTGATATATGATTTACAAACTTGGAGTAGAGTGTTTTTAGTGTAAATATACAGCAATGCCGAATGAGACACAAACTTGTTGTGATTTGCTTGTTTGTATTAATTTTAAATCAAGAGCCCAAACACTTCACATTTTGCTTCTGTTTGGAAACTCGTTTCACAATTGCGGTTAAATAACACGAAGATGGTAAATTGCATCAATTGTTGAAAGTCACTGAAAATTAACACATTGTCTTCATTTGCAAAATAAGATGTCATAACCCAAATTCATCGCAAAACAAACTTTTCTAATTCATTAAATTAATTTAATGAAATGAACAATATTGTTTTTATGATTCCAATCATAATTTCATGAATTTTACAAAATTATTTGTTGTTTTATGTGTTTTATGTTTTATCTAATTAACACAAAGTTATTAGGGGAAAGTTGGGCAATGGCGACCGCAGGGTAATGCCGCAACCTCGTCCATCTTGAAAATTATTAGGTGTAGAGATCAGAAAAACGCATCAGTATCTTTTTATAAATTATGCCAATAATATTACCTAAAAACTATAATAATTTGGGAAAAATTGGGTAATGTCGACCGCCGGGTAATGGCGCAACTTGGTCTATGTTAAAAATTATTAAGTGTAGAGTTCAGAAAAACGCATCAGTACCTTGCAAACATTGTGTAATCTAACATAATGCAAAATGACAACAGTTTCTTAACAAATAAATTAGCAGCCCTTGAATATAATATTTCGTGCTTTCAGTTGTAACTGAAATGCGCCTCAAAATTGAAGCCTAATTACTTTTATTTAAAAATTATTTCTAGATCTGATAATATATATACAGAGAGGCATTCTGTTGTGCATTGCTGAATATTTTAAGATATAATTTGCACTAGATTTCTCTTCGCATCTTCTTGAAATAAAATTTGTCCAACGCGGTAATGACGTTTAGAAACGGCAATGAATGACGGTTTAGATGTGAATTATGTGCGGGATGATCCATACGGAATGCAGTTTACAGAACATCTCTAATAATTACAAATGTGATTTTTGAATATTCGATGATAAGTTTACAATATGTAGCTTTTTTACCTATTTTATTTGTTAGAGCGCAATTACCCTACAAGTTCTGCCATTATTCTTTCATGATTTGTGCGCTTTTTTCTGATTTTTTTAAACTGAATTACATTAATTCGGAAATGTTTTATATTCATTTAGATAGTATATTAGTTGCTCTGTCATGCACATTAGTTGCAATTTATTCGTTATTTTTTAGGTAAGAACAATTACCAATTATTCTTAGAGGTATGGGATTTCCCCACTCTACCCTATAATATTATTTGTTGCTTTGCAAAAATTGCTGTTTGTATCAATATATAATCTTTTATAGCTATTGCTCGTGACTTTAGACATTACAATTTAATTAGTGCAACTAAAAACAATCAAACACTTTTAATTTAATCTACTCGTAATTACCTAACATAGACTATTTTCTATTTTCTGATGATATTAGATATATTAGATAAAATTTGTAATGCTTCTAAATTAGCGAAGCCCTACTATGTATAGCTGTAAACTTGAATTTCATTAATGTCAATCATTGATTATTATTTCGGACGTAGCGGCGTGCTGTTACCGTGCTTCTTACAACTTTGTTTTGAAATCACATTAGTGTCTTTAAAGTATCAGTATAAGTATTTACCATACACTTAAACTGTTTAAAGATTTATCTATCTTCTATGTCACAATTTATCAAAATATAGTGAAAACCTAGACAAGTCGGTAGCGGTATGCTTTAGAAACTTGTGCTGTTAGTAACTCATTTTGAAAATCAAATTTTCTCGTATTAAACAATGTAAATTCAGATGACCATTTCCGCATCAAAATTCATTGTTGGATAATTTCCATAATTAATTACGATGTTTTTGTATACACGAAAGCGAAATATTGCACACACATGGTTTATCAAACGTGGAGAGCAAATATGTATGTGGGAAAAAGTTATTGTTTCAGTGTTAGGCTGGCAAAACAGCGATATAGACTATGAGAGAAAAGTGTGCTAATACATTTTTCCAAAGCTATTTAAAGATAAATATCATGATTGTTTTTTTTGTTAAATTCTTCTCGATTTTCATTAAATTCGCTAATTTTCATACTATTGTTTATTTATTAATTTAATTGGGTGAAGTGTAAGCAATTGGCAAAATATTATAAACAATATATGTACCTATATGTAAATAATATGTAAGAAGCAATGGATTTTTTTTATATTCTGAACTCATATTTACTTATTCATATTACAGTTGCCCCTGTAAAATAAAATTGATGTATTTAGAGATTTTTGATAATAAATAAATAACCATCAGTTGGGCCAGAAAATTTTTTACAGCCAGTCTATACTCTCCTTCACTCAAACGTCAATATTCATTATTATCACACAATCAAACCATCAAACAATCAATTCTGTTTTCGAATTTCAAAATTATTTGTGGTGGTGCTTTATTGCAAGGGGAACAAGTTAATCTAGTATCATATACCTATAATATCATAACGTGCTAGGTTATGAACAACTTATCTTAATAATATTTTGTCGTATTATTCCTTAAAATGGCACTTTACCTGAACACAAAATCACTTTTAACCCATTATCAGCCCCCCTTAAATTTAAAAAAGTGAAAATATGCTTAAAATTCATTTCATACTAAGCAGGGGTTGATTCCAAAGCGGGAGCACAAGACTCCAAAATTTTCGATGAATTATCCCTATAGTGAAGTCGATCCGGGGACACACTGTATTTAAAATAACTATCCAAAAATTAAATTTTTCACAAACGTTTCTTGACATTGTTCAATTCAGGTCTTTCACAATAATAAAGAGATATGAAGCTTGCATCAAAATTATTAAAAATTTCGCAAGGTTTCTCAAAATCATGATGTGACAAAATGAAGTTTTTTAGTTTAGTGCAAATTTATTTGTTTCTAATAAATCGTTTAGGGCATTCTGTTTACTGTAAAGATTTTGATGATTGTTTGACGTATAAAGGCATTTGTTTGCTGTTTAATTCAATTGAATACATTTCCAGTATTACTCCTTCGATTTGTACTATTTTCCGATGCGCGAAATCTACCTCGTTCTGCAGGTAGGTACGTCGATGATTGACTTTACAGCCATCATAAGCGGGTACATGTTTGTGTTGGCAATCATAGACTTTGGCAGCATTTACATTGTTAATCTAAAGCAGAAAGTGCGAAAAATACGCGAATTTAACGACTTTGATTCGCAATTGGTGCAGTTTATGCACGGTCTGGATATCCACAAAGAATTTCTAGAGTAAAAAGATGCGCTAATTTTGCCAATTGTTAACATAGATTACCCGTTTGAATCGTTTTGCAGACTTGTTGATGAAATCCATTCCCACATAGTAACTGGAGCCAACTTCATTGAAATGTTCGCCGCAATTGGGATAATTCTGCCCATATGCAAACTGATGCTTGTAATGAAATGATTTAGGTTTAGATTTGTGTGTGAGCGCTAATTTATTGCACATTTATTTGTTAGAATCCAAATGCGCTTTCGGTGTTGTTATCAATGTCGTTCATTACCTTCTATCTCTGGCAACAGTATTCAGCAAACGCTTGACCAGGTAGATTGAACAGTATATTACAGTATTTTTGGACTGAACTGAACGGTGCATTCGGATATAAATCTGGTTACAAGCGATTAAAAAAAGTTATTCTTTTAGGTGTTTTATTTATAACTTAATAATGAATATTATACAATACGCGAGTTAAGCGTCACAAATGTGCACCAACTTGCAGGACTTATGAAGTTTTTACAACGCAACGAAATATCTTTTCTCCTTCTCTCGGGCGTGAAAAATTCATAGAAACATTAAAGTCAGTTTTGATTTTTGAAATAATTATGATAAAATTTGAAATTAATTGATGGTGAGACTTTTAACAGATTGATAAATTTAATTATTTAATTATTTGCTTTTAATATCAATAACACTTTATTTACATTTAATTAGTANGTATTTACAAATTTGAAAATTTATTTCAGTTAAAAACAATCACAATAAATAAATAAATACACTACATTTTACTTTAGTTCAAACAACATGAATGCATTTCATTAGGTATATTAAACAAATACGTTTAGCCAGACGATTGTGACGTGAATTATCAATAATAACATATTATTTAAACGGGTTTCTAATATGCAAATTATGCGAAATGTAATTTATAACCGAATGAACATGACAGCTATTACGCAATCTTGGGTGCCAGCTTGTATATTATTGCGCTCTATTTAAAATTGAAATCTATTATATGGCCAGACGAAATTATGAAATGGTTGTATTGTGTAATTAACCTCTTTTATTAACAGAGAAAATAAAAAAGCGCGTGATTTCTGTGCTCGTTGTGTGCTTTTTACCCAAATACCTTTCCGGGTTGTTTATTTTCTGCAATTTTTCAGTTGCAATTTCCTCCTATTTATTATTTACACAATTTACGAGATTTGTACACATCAACAACGTGCATTTAGATATTAATTTTTGATTACATACCTATCTCTCTTGCTTAAAATTTTATTGTCTGCTAATGCTTACTTACACTTGAGTAATAAACATTTTAGTATAGATTTCTTTAGGTAAACCTTAAATTGTTGTTATTTTCGCAAAGCTAAGCACCAGTTTTTACCAAAGCCGAGATTTAAGCAACTTAAGAATCATTGAATTTATTGTCCGACGCTTTCATTCTGCTGCCATTATCAAGTCTCTGCCGAACATTTTATTGTGACACGACGACATTTATCGTTTTTAAACGAAAAGAAAAACACGATTATTTGTTAGCGCAAGCAGTTTAGATAATTGATTTAAACAAACATGAAAACAAAATTATTCTAACACTCTGATATAGATTATTTACTTTATACGGTGGAATATTACCTAATTGAAACAGTATATAGATATACAAAATTTGAACTTTATGTTTGCAGTGCATTATTAATACTGTTAATCAAATTATTATATTATGATGTAATATTATTATATAAAATATATATAATAATAATAAGTAGAGCGTAAAGGGCAAATTAAATTAAATTTATGTGCACACAAAAAATAAATAAATCACAGGTCAAAGGGTTGTTAATTTATTAGTTGAAAGCTATTAATATTTGTATGTAATGTTATTTTCAAACTGATTAAGTAATATAATTGTTGAATATTTATTTGCTGTTAAAATATACAGGATGTTCTTGAAAGTGACCGATACATTTAAAAAGCTTTAAATATATATTGCTTTAGATCGCTTTAAATGCTGTATGGTATATTTGAATTATCTTGCTACCGTCAATGAATTTGTCGATAGAATGCCGCAACTACCTAGGCTATTGTCCTAACTCTCCGTTCCACAAAAAAGCAAATTGAGAGTTATTTATTTTTTGCGCACTCATGTCGCATCCAAGCAAACATATGCGGGTGGGTAAAAACGAATTTGTTCACTGAATATTAGTGTTTTTTTCACCCTTTTTCACTGAATATTAGTATTTTTCACTATTTTTCTCTGAATATTAGTGTTTTTCACTAGCATTCCCTGAATATTATTGTTTTTTTCACTATTTTTCACTAAATATTAGTGCTTTTCACTGTTTTTCACTCAATATTAGTGTCTCTTCAATATTTTTCACTGAATATTTGTGTTTCAATATTTTTCTCTAAATATTAGTGTTTTTTTACCATTTTTCACTAAATATTAGTGTTTTTCACTATTTCTCACTGAATATTAGTGTATTTTTCACTATTTTTCACCAAATATTAGTGTTTTTCAGTTTTTTTCACTGAATATTAGTGTTCTTTTACTATTTTTCACTATTTTTTTGATGAATATTAGTGTTTTTTTCACTATTTTTCACCGAATATTAGTGTTATTTCAGTATTTTTCACTGAATATTAATGTTCTTTCACTATTTTTCACTATTTTTTTGCTGAATATTAGTGTTTTTTTTCACTATTTTTCACCGAATATTAGTGTTTTCAGTATTTTTCACTGAATATTAGTGTTCTTTTACTATTTTTCACTATTTTTTTGCTGAATATTAGTGTTTTTT
>JARJDW010019471.1:0-15431 GCA_030264715.1 Adinopsis sp. GC000173 | reverse complement strand
AAGTGTACATTAGTGCAGGCTAGAAAATGGCGGATGTATGTTGGGTTGCATTTGGTCGGCTCGCGTATTGATAAGTTTTTACATTGAAGTGCTCTCTCCAGTAGTGTATACCTCTATGTATTTGTAATATATATGTAGACAACCAATCTTACACTTTTGTTTTCATTAAATTGAATCATAAACCCAAAACATGCTAAATACATTAGAGAAAATAAAAGAGAAAAAGAAAAAACGGAATCGTGCTATTATTTGTTTGTTAAGTGAGATTGTATGTGAAATGTAATATCGAATGTAAGCAACCAACCTTACACTTTTGTTTTCTCCAAATTGAATTACAAATGCTAAATAAGGTAGACAAAGGCATAAAACGGAAAGCAACCAATATGTTCGACTATTCTTGTTTGAGTACGATTGTATGCAAACAACTGTGCGTGTTTTGTGTTTGATGGGACGGATTGTTAAAACTTTTGTTTTTTATTAAATTACATTATAAAGACAAACACATTAAATAAATTCGTTAGAGAAATCAAAACAAGTAAAATTATGTAGGTAGGCAATCAATCTTACACTTTTTTTTGAGATTAAATTACTACCGCTAAATAAGCGAATCAAAAATATCAAACTATAGCGAACGATATCGATATATCAATATTTGTGTAAGATTGTATACAACCCACTGTGAGTTTTCTCATCGGATTGCTAAAAAACTAATACATTACAACAAATACCACACTTGTTTTCAAGAAATTAAATTGTAAACACAAACACGCTAAATTAGTTAGCGAAAGAGAAAAGAGAAGAGCACGATATTGTTTATTGAGGTTGATTGTATGAAAAACATAACAGCTATGTGTACAACCAGCATTATACTTTTGGTTTTTTTTTTTTCGACTAAGCAAGACCGGGACATAAAAAGGATTTAACGGTTGTGTGAGCAAGATTGTATGCAACCCACTGTGCATGTTTTATCTTTAAACAATTGTATTGCCGTAAAGCTAGCATATTTTTACTTGTATATAGACAATCAATATTACATTTTTGTTTTCATTCAATTAAATTATAAATACAAACACACTAAATAAATTACATAAAATGAATGTCAAGCTAAAACCAGAAATGAAAAAAAATTACCTTCATGTCCTTGTACATATTAACATTATTCAAAAGGATAGACTGCCAAAAAGCTAGCATGTTTTTTATTTGTAGTATATAGACCACAAATATTACACTTTTGTTTTCATTGAACTAAATTTTATAGACAAACACGCCAAATAAAAGTGAAAACAAGCAATAGCACGATGCTGTTTATTAGATAGGATTGTGCGAAAATGTGACCATCTATGTAGGCAACCAACCTTACACTTAATTTCTCTACATAAAATTACAACCACCCAATTAAACTATAAGGACAAAAAATGAAATTATGTATATGTAACCTACTTTGAGATGTGTTCGAAATATACTAAAAGACTTTAAATAAGATAGAAAAAACAGAAAAGGTGTAGCACAATATTATTTATTAAATGGGATTGTATGAGAAAGGTAAGGTATCCTCTAAATTAAATTAAACAGCTAAATAAGTTATTTAGCCATAAAGAGATAGTGAACAACATATTATTCTCATGTGGTTGTTTTAGTATGATTGTATACAACGCATTATGTGTGTTGTGCGTTCTCGTAAAAAATACACAAAAATATATTAAATGTGTTTTAAAATAATGTAAATTTATACACATAAAGTAACGTAGGAAAAGCAGTATAGCCCCTGTTATTGTTTATTGGAATATGATTGTATGCAACCCACTGTGCGTGTGTTACATGTTTGAAGGAATGGACGAGCCGACCGGCACCCAAGTTCCATCAATGTTCCTCAACTTTCTCGGCTCGAACATCGATTGGGGTTTCCAAACCGAACCGGAGCAAGACGCGTGCCTTGCGGAGAACGAGCAACGGTGTTATTGGCCACGCGGCAAAGTAAGCCCACAAAGAAATCAATCAATTAATATATATTTATTTATTGTTAATATTTAGGTTCTCGGTGGCACCTCGGTGATGAATGGTATGATGTACATTCGCGGCTCGCGTAAAGACTTCGATACATGGGCGGCAATGGGCAACGACGGTTGGAGCTACAACGAAGTCCTACCGTACTTCCTCAAAAGCGAAGATAACAAGCAAATGGATGCAATGGATCGCGGATATCATGCCAGTGGCGGTTTATTAACCGTTTCCCAATTTCCCTATCATCCCCCATTATCTAAAGCCATCTTACAGGCTGGTGAAGAACTAGGTAATTAAATAAACAATATATTGAATATTATACACATTCACGGTGTGTTGCCTACATTCCAGGTTATAAAGTACGTGATTTGAATGGGGAGAAACGTACTGGATTTTCAATTGCACAAACAACAAATCGAAACGGTTCGCGTTTGAGTACTTCACGTGCATTTTTACGTCCCTTTAAGACACGCCGTAATCTACAAATATTACTAAACTCAACGGTGGCACGTGTGCTGATTAATCAAACAACAAAATCAGCCTATGGCGTGGAGGTGCTCAATAATGGTATCAAACAAGTAATTTATGCAAGTAAAGAGGTTATAATCAGCGGTGGTATGTATTTAAAATATTGCTAACACACCAATTATTGACTACCATATCATTTAGGCGCTGTGAATTCGCCGCAAATATTACTACTAAGTGGTGTCGGTCCGCAAGAACATTTAAAATCGGTTAATGTGCCGGTTGTGCATCACCTACCTGGTGTCGGTCGAAATCTGCAAAATCATGTGGCGTATTTCGTGAATTTCTTCATCAATGATACGAACTCGGCACCGTTGAATTGGGCTACGGCCATGGAATATCTGCTATTCCGCGATGGATTAATGAGTGGCACAGGTTAGTAATACACATAGCAACACTTGCAAAGCGCATGGCACACTGAGCCGGCGAGCCGTGCGCGCAGCACTCTCTCGCCGGTTGCCATAGCAACAATCAACAAGCATTAGCGCCGTGCATTAAATTGCACTAAAAAAACAAATAATTGTGCTGTTTTGAATTCATAAAATTGCACAAATTAATTTATTACAAAATTATTTCACCGATTATTTAATTTTAAAAACGTTTACTTAATAATTTATTTAATTTTTAAATAATATTATATAAAAAATCGGACGCCACTGGTTGTTGTTTCATACGCCTTGCCGGAACCAATCAGATTATTCTTAAAACAATTTCCAGGCATATCGGAGGTGACAGCTTTAATTAATTCCAAATTCGCAAATCCAAACGATGATCATCCAGATTTGCAATACTTCTTCGGCGGCTTCCTGGCGAATTGTGCACGCACTGGACAGGTGGGCGAAAAGCTCGACAACAATTCACGTTCGATCCAAATCATTCCAGCCGTCATTCAACCGAAAAGTCGTGGATACATCGAATTGGCCGATAATAATCCGCTGACGCCACCACGCATCTATCCCAAATATTTCTCACATCCGGACGATTTGAATGTAATGGTGGAGGGTATTAAATTCGCCATTAAGCTGGCGGAAACAGACGGTGAGTTTATTTACTTAAAATCGTATGAGTATTTCGTAAAATTTTTGTGGTTATAATAATAGCGTTGAAGCGTTACGGATTCAAGCTGGACGATACGGCAGTGAAAGGATGCGAGAAGTATCCGTTCGGCAATGATCGATATTGGAAGTGTGCGGCACGCCAACAAACCGGCCCCGAAAATCATCAAGCCGCCAGCAATAAGATGGGCCCGAATATGGATCCATTGGCAGTTGTCAATCCACAATTGCAGGTGGGCAATTTAATATCATTCTAATGCATTCACATAGGCGCTTCAATGCAGACAGCATGAAAATTTGATGATAAATTTAAGGATGTTTTCATGTTTTATGCTAAATAGTGACATTGCTGTATAAAATCATCAATTTAGGGGTGTAGTAAGTTAAGAAAGACAGAAAATTGATTACTTTTACATTTTTCATCGATTTTCTGTCTGCCTTTATAATAAATAGTAACATTTATGTCTTTTTTTAAATAAAGCGAGTGAAAATTAAATGAAATGTGCTGCAAAACTAGTAAAAAGCGACGAGAAACTATGAATATTTATTTGGGAATGTTACTTTTTATTATTTTATCATTGAATTTCGTTCTGTTTTGATAGTAACTAGTAAGAATGATATCCATTGCAAGTAGAGCGCGTGAAATTTTAATGAAAATCAAAAATGGTATTAATAATTGATGAAAAATTGTGTAATGATGCAATTGACGTCATTTTCCATCATTTTTTCATTGAATTTCGTTCATGTTTTTTTCCTAAAACGAGCGATGCTTACTCGAGGTAAAGCGATGGAAAATTTGATGAAAATTGCTCTAAAAATAGTGAAAATTTATGAAAAGGTAATAGATTTAGGGGCAATGATGTATAAGTGACATTTTTAATCATTTTTGTGATAAATTATACGATATGTGGCTAAATCAGATAGAGAGCGCAAAAATTTGATGTCTATTGACCAAAAACTAGTAAAAATAGACTGGAAAAATCAATTTTCGTTTTTTTTATGATATACAGTAAATTTAATATATCTCAAGCACGTTAAATTTGACAAAAATTGGCCAAAATCGATTAACAACTAGAAAAGTTGGTTATGAAGACAAATAAACGTAATTTTCGATGAAAAAGCGTGGAAATAGAGTGTTGACACATAAATATAACAACCTAACCTATCATCCATTTGTAGGTTCATGGAATTGATCGGCTGCGTGTGATCGACGCCAGCATCATGCCGATGGTGACATCGGGCAATACGAACGCCCCAACGATCATGATCGCCGAGAAGGGTAGCGACATGATCAAGCAACGATGGCTAACGCCGGCGAATGGATTCTTCAGTCCGCAGATGCGAATCGCACGGCAACAATGGGGCGTCGGTAACTGGTAAATCCCAAATCTAATTTATTTACTACTACTATAAATATACATATATGAAATGAAATAAAGTTTCTAATTTAATTTATGTGTGAGTTAAAAAGAGAAAAAACCTTTTCTTCCTCATAAAAACCTAACTTTAGACTAGTTCTTCACTTTTCGTCTACTAAAAATAAAAAAAAGTAGCAAATAAGAGATTAATTGCACACTGTAACTTTAGCAAAACAAAGTAATAAATTTATTTTAATGTTTAATTTAATTAAAATTCATTTTTTTTACATAACGTGCTTAATAAGTACAAATAGTTGAGAGAAAACAGTGTTGTATTCAACAACGATTGAAAAATTAAAAACGAAAAAAGGCACTCTTACCACAATAATGTATTAAATATTAATAATGTATATAGATAGATTTTTTTCTTCTTCTCTTACTTTAAATATATAATGTATAATAGACTATATATCAAAATACAAACATTTTTTTTGTTGTTGTTTAAAATGACAAATTGACATTTAGTAGGCACGTCCCAGAACAAAACAATTAAAAACTACACGCACGCTTTAGAATTATTAGAGATGTAAAAAAATAGTTCAATAACAAAACAAACAAACAAAAAATTATTATACATAACAACAATTATTTACAGGAAAAGAAAAAAAACAAACGTTACTGCCAACCGATAATTATACAATAACTAGGAAAAATGGTGACTAAACACACACTCATCACACAGAATAACTGCCCGTATTATTACTTAACTTAAAACTAGATATTTAGAAATGCCCGCCATTTCGGGGTGGGTGGTGGGTGGTGGTTTGTTTTCTTGGTTTTTCCAAAAATCAATTTGTACACTAATACTGGTTAAAAATCATCATCAATTACCCTGCATTGATTGTTTATAGAATTTTTTGTATTAAATCTTTGGTGCGGTGAGTCTCGTCGAACGCCACAAAAATACGCCCAACAATAATATATATATTTATGTAAATAGATATAATACAGGGCTGATCTGAAAAGTTTTAAACCTTCTCTGTTATAGTTTTTGACTTTTTTAATTTTCGCTTTCTCACTTTATTTATATTTTCCTGTTTTTTTCGATCTTTTTGTGATTTTCCATGTAATTTTCAGGTTTTTACGTTTATTTTAAGACATTTTTTGAGTTTTTTATTCGCCCTCTCCATAATTTGTGATTTTTTCACCTATTTTTTATTCCTTTTAGCTTATTTTTCATGTTTTTCTACAATATTTCGCTTTTTAGAAAAAAAAATTATTTGAAAAATGCAAAAAACATAAAAATACAAAAAACACAAATAATATGGCAAATTTGAAAGAAAATGGGAGGAAAAAACACAGAACATGGAGGAAGAAAATGAAAATAAACTCAAACAAGCGAAAATGAGCAAAGTATGAAGGAAAAGAGGATGGAAACATTTGGAAAAATACAAAAAGATCGAAAAATAATATGAAATATTGTAGAGGGTTCAAAACATTTCAGACCATCCACGTATTATGTTTTTTGTTTTGTTTTTTTTTTGTAAAAAAAGGCACAGACGGTATAAATTTGTTTTTCACTCAGCCAGCTGGCACTTTTTCTTGATGATCAGTTTGGGAATACCACCGCTCGCTGCATGATTATACACGGCGTAATCGTCCACACTTTTATAGCGTTTCCGCTTTGACACACGCTGCTGTTGTTGTTGTGCCTCTTCGTGTTTCTTCTTGAGATGCAACTTTAAATCGTCGCTTGGGAGTACTTCAAACGCATTCGTTTGCTTATCCTCCATCAATCGCTTTGTGATATCGTCTAGCGATCTTCGTTTTGGTTTATTCGGCGTTGGTGCTGTTGTTGTTGTTGTTGTTGTTGCGACAACAATCTGCTGCACATTTGGTATTTCTACTGGTCCACCATCAATCGGTGGTATATCATCGTTTATATTACTACTAGGAACATTACTTTGGTTCGGCAGCAACTCGTTCAGATCGATAATCATTTTGCTAGGTCGATCCGGTTCGAGATTGAAATCGTCGGGATCGATGATTGTTGGTATTATTGGTCCCCGTATTCGCTCCAGCAATCCATCCAAATTCACGCAAAACTTCGTGTCGTGCTCGTAGCGTTTGCGTTTGATGATCGCCAGCGCTTGGCTCACCTCGGCGTCGGTTAGCGTTTCACGATTATTGAAGCGTCGCAATAGATCATCGTCGCGTTTACGGCGCGTAAACGTCTCCACAAACAAATCATCAATTTTGCGATTCAGATCGTCGATGTCTTGGTGCGTATTGATCGCCAACGCCAATTCATCATCAACAATTTTTTCATCAGAATTACTGCTAGTTTCTTCTTGTTGTGGTGTTGTGGTAGCAGCACTATTAGTACTAGCAGTAATTGCATCAACAACATCATGCGCGTTATTATTATTATCTGGCACATGATCTAATTCACGTCGTTTCAGCCGTGGATCCACCAATAAAACGCTCCGTTGCTGTTCGACGTCATCATTTAAATTAAAAATGCCTTTAAATTTGGTTTCAGATAGCTTTGGAATGTCGATAACACGTTCCAATTCGGCTTCGAGAAACGTTTCATAGTCCTCGATCGGACATGGCTTTTTTGCCATCGTTGCCGCTTCTTCAACGATTGGATGTAATGGCGATGGTGATGATGATGACACTGCATCACCGCGTTTTCGTTTATACTCTTCAAGACTAAGCCGCTTTGTTGGTTTATCTAACACCATCATCACAGATTCTTTGCGCTCAGCCTTGGTGCGAACAACACCACCGCGATGTCCCATTTTCTCAGTCTCCTTCAACTTCATCAAACGCTTATTGCGCATTGTCGGCTTCGCACTGGTGTGCACCGATTTGCAATTCGGCTGAATGTTGTGTTTGTGATTGCTGCTTGTATTACTACGATGATGGTGATGGTGATGATGATGATGATGCCGTTCATGACTGCGCTGTTGTTGTCGTTTGAGAAATACTTGAACTTGTTCACGATCCTCGCGTGTTATAAATATCTTCAGCTCCTTGAATTGAATGGCGGATGGTGTGTCAACCAAATCCTCGCTGGGAATTACCGGCGGCGGTGTTTCAATTGCATTTTGTACTATGTCATCACAAATAATATCTTCTTGTCGATTATCATCGTCGATTGGTGTTGTTTGGTTGTTAATGTCATCGTGCGTTGTTGCTTCTTCTATGTCGTTCAAAGGCACTGGCGTATTATCTTCTTCTGTGTGAATATCATCGTCCGCTTCCAATACGCTTTGCAGCTGTTCGACGTCCTCGCGCAACACTGCCGCCACATCCATTATAACGACATCCTCCTCCTCCACGTTTGCGTCATCAATTACCGTCTCCTCAACCATGCCGAGTTCTGTATTATCAACCACAACGTCAACATCATCGTTTTTCTCCACTTCGACTTGTTCCATCACTTCCTGCTCGATGTCTTCTTCACTTTGTCGTACTTCTTCTTGCTCAACATGTTGTACTTCGTCTTCCTGTTCAACCTCCTCAACGTGTTGTGGTTGTTCTGGCTGTTGTACTTCTGCAGTCTGCTCAACTTCCTCATTAACATTAACATCATCATCACCCTCCACATCGACGACGACGACTTCATTATCATCGTCCTCTTGTTCCTCCTCATCATCGACAACCACCACCTTATCATTATCATTGTCATTATCATTTTCGCGACTTTGCATCGACGCATTATTATTGTTCGTTTCGGTAACGATCGCACAATCAGTGAGCGGCACCACGGACACGATTTTTTTATCATCGACATTCAGCACGTTAATTTCGAGCAGCTGGCCGGCGATGTGCAGCAGGACAAACGTATCGTTGACGATGACGCCGCATTGATCCGTATCGGGATCGACAGTCGTTGGTGATGATGATTCCTCGCCGGCATCGTCTGGCTTATTACTACTACTACTAGGAGGCGGAATGACCAAGTCGTCGGTCATTGTGTTGGCATCAACGCGTTGAATTACGGGAGGAGGAGGAGGAGGAGCTGGCGGTGCTGGTGGCGCTGGCGGAATTATGGGTTGCATCGGTATGGTAGTTTTATTCTGTGCCATTACAATCACCGAACTTTTTTCCGCCACCTTTTCACCGTCAAGGAACTTTTTCGTTTCGGTAATCACCGAATTCTCTTTGATTACGCTTTCCTGCTTTGCAATCACAGTCGAGTTCGTCGTAGTACTACTATTACTATTCGTATTTAAGTATCCCTTGACGTTATCCGGCAACTTATCGACTTGCAGATGTATAAATTGCTGGACGCTATCGTTGGGAATCACGGTCGAATCTAAAATGTACAAATTCGATTCTTTATTAGCTACAATACTGCTTGCTACTTCAATTTGTGGTGGTTGTTGGTGTTGTTGTGGCGGTTGTTGTGTTTGTTGAGCTGGCACAACCTGTTGTTGCTGCTGCTGCTGTTGTTGTTGCTGTTGTTGTTGATTGACTGCATCACCCTGCAATTCATCATTCCAATTCTCCAGAAAGGTTTTAAGCGATGACTTGGCGCCTAAATCAACATGCGATTGTTGAATGCTGGCACCACTAACTTGTTGGGGTGGTGGTGCCAGAGCAACAGCAGCAGCGGCAGCAGCAGCCGCATGCTGATACTCGTGACGTCTTTGGTAGTGTTGAGCGTATTCAAGCTGCTGATGGCACGTCGTAGGATATCCATGCTGATAGCCATCGTTATAAAAGCGACGCGTCGTCGGTGACAGATAATCGAAATGATGTAACTTTTGAAAGTGTTGCTTATACGGCTGATAGCTCTGTGGGCGATACAGTCGCTGCTGCTGTTGCTGCTGTTGTTGTTGGTGTTGCTGATAGTATTGTTGCGATTCGTTAAATAGCTGCAACGGATTGTAGCTGCATTCAGTCGGCTGATGATGATAGTTTGGATGGCGCTGGTATTGTTTGTAGTAGTGTTGTAGGTACTTTTGTTGCTGGTGGTGTTGTTGGTGTTGCTGCGAGGTTTGTGGGGGCGGTGGCGGCGGCGGCGGCTGCGCGTGTTGCTGCAGATTGTTACACATGTCGTAGTAGTCGGCTTCTTTGGGCTTGGTGGGCGGCGGCAGCAGGTGGGTGCTGGTTGGCAAGGACGGCTCAACGATCTCCGAATACTTTACCGGCGTTGAGGTGAGATCTTTGTACGCTAACCTACAAAAATAAACAAAAAATTCTTAAACATTTACTTTAGGATTGATTTTACTTTAATTTTTCGCATTTTCCATCAACATTCAGAGTCCAACTATCAGCAGGGACTTATTTTTATTTTAATTATTTCAAATCCAACTAAGATGATGTGGAATGATAATGCAAATATTCGCCCAATGTTTGTGTCACTTCAACTTAACTACGAATTTACGAAGGGTATGATCTAAATGCAACAAATCAAATCAATTTCTCACCCAAAATCGGGGTACTGATGATGGCGATAGTAGTCGTTCGTGCGCGGATAGTGCGTGTGGGGTGCGACGCGTGCAATCGGCCCTTGTATATCATTGCTGGTCGGATTTGCACCGCCACCGTTACCACCATCGTGTAACGTTTGCTTTTCGCTCGCAAAGTCCTTCTTGCGCCATTGTCGCAGCGACGATGTGGTCGATGCTGCTGAACTCACCTACAAATCAAATCGATCACACTCTAGTATTGTATTATATAGCACACTTACAGCTGGAATGTCGGGCGGCACGTTATACTGTAAGTGGTGATTGGGATGGATGGATCCTTGTCCATATTGTATACCAGCATGATGCATCAGGCACTACGAATAAGGATTAGAGAAATTAGCAAAGCGTCGCAACGATACAATCGCGTTTACATTACGCTTGCTGCAAATGGTAAAGTTCATAGTTGCGGCAGCAACCGGCAACAACGACTAAACTAAATCGGAAGATGTTTAATGACATACGGATGTGGATTATCGTCGGTTATCATCTCGACGAAAAAACAACATGAATAATCTATGTGGCGAGTGAGGTAGGCGCACACACATATTATGCATCATTTATCAGCGCGATTGAGATCGTCGATCAGATCGCCATTAGTGTTATTTATTAATTAGTACAGATAGATGATCATGATGATGATGATGATGATGTTGAATGATGATGATGATGATGTTGATGACATTTCTAGCTGTTGCACGATTAACCTCAAAATGCAATATTGATTGGATGGTAAAATGGGTTGCCTATGGTGAATCGGTTGCCTATAACAACAACACACAATTGTGTAATTGTGGCAACATTGCAACACAACAAATATAATAAATCAGTCAAAACAAAAGCGCCTTTCACGTTATCAATTTTTTTTTTATTTTTTAATGTATTTGTTGTTATTTATTTATTAATATTTCTATTATATTACCAATATTACAATGCTTATCAACTAAAATAAAAATAAAAACCTGTTACACAGGCAAAGCCAAGCCAAGCAAATGAATTTATTTAAAAAAACACACGAAAAATGCAACGCAGCATATTAATTAATATGCAAATTAATATAAACGTAACGCATACATCAACCTGAATTTTGTTTTGTATATAAAAATATATAAATGCGTCTACGTGCTGCTTTTAAATTAGTAGTAGTTATTGATACCAAACACAATCGCTCCTATTACTTACGCTGGTTTATTAATGCATGAAATCCAAAATCGATAATACACATAGGAAATGAGGAGCGAGAAAAAAATTGTGTCTTCAAACAGCACCACCACTCGCGCAACGAGGAAAAACTCGTCGGTGATAGATGAAAAATATAATACATACACACAACGCACGCACTCACACACACCACAAGTGGAAAAACGCGCGCGCGCTCATACGCCACCAACGCCAACAACACACGTCAACATTTCGAACATTATTCTATATTATATTTTTCTTCGTTTCGCTCGCCCGAAAAAAAAAACTCGCACTCGCACAATAAATTCGCTTAAAAATCAGCGCCCGCTTGCGTGTTCACTCGCTCGCTCGTCTTGGCAACCAAAAAGTTGCGGCTTTTTTGCGTGCGCCGTTTTTTACTCTATAACAAACGCGTTCGTCATGGCAGCGATACGCTGCTGCTGCTACTACTACGGCTGCTGATGATAACACACAACCGCCATATTGATATTCAATGTCAAATTGTTTACATGTTCAATTGTTTGTTTGGCAGCGACAAGTTTCGGTCGGTCGGTCGCATGCGCTGCTACACGAGCGGTCGGTAATGTGCGCGCATGTCGTCGTCGTCGTTATCCCCCTTTTTTTTATTCTGATTGTGAAACGAGTGCGCTTCATTTATTCCCCATATACATACATAATCCTCAAGGTCGTTGCTTTATACATTATTATTATCATTGCTGCGCGTGATTACATATGCATACAAATGTGCATAGACGCACATTGTGTTGCCTACAAAACATATGGCATTTGTTTGTTTGTTTGTTTAATATCAAATTTATTATATAGATAGAGTATGTGTCTAAATAGATAAATTAAAGACTACACATCGGCGCTGGATGATAGTACGCCGGCGATGCATGCGGTTGTAAAGCAAACGATCGAGCCGGAGACGAACGCTCGAAACACATGGTCGGTGACCTCTTTCGTTTTGTTGGGAATTAGCGTACTTAGCGCCGAGATCATGATGCCGATCGAGCCCGGATTGGCGAAGCCGCAGATGGCAAACGTGGCGATGATCCTCGAACGTGGCTGCCAAATAAGAAGCAAACAAAACAAATTTATAAATTATCACATCTACGCTAAGTGAGTAATACACATTACCTCTAGTTCTTCCTTCAATTTGTCAAACTCGCCAAATGCAACGAATTCATTCACCATCGATTTGAGTCCAATCAAGCGGCCAACCTTTTCGCAATCGCTCCACTCCACCCCCATTAAATAGCTGATCGGCATAAATATGTAGCCGACGATCAATTCAATCGTCCAAGGTTCGGTGGCGCCGATTAGATTGCCGTACCACGTTAACAAACCGTTCGTAAAGTGCACCGCGGCGATGAACGCAATCAAATTGGCAACGATGCCGAGCACAATGTGCGTGGCTTGCGATGCGCCTTGACTGGCCGCGTCCAGCACCGAACTGTACTCACTGCACAAAAAATACATTCATGTATAATAATTTTCTTATTCTATTGTCACATTTTTGCACGTTTTTCATTAAAAACTTAAAAATCTCGATATTTGTTAAAAATAATGGCACTCAAGAGGAAATACTTAGTAAAAATGCATAGTAGTCTTAAAACTTCATCATTGGTTAATGAAACTGTATGAAAATGTTTAAAAAAGTATAACAATGTTAAAAGTAACTGATAAACTTGTAATAATGCAAGATTTTCTTCAAAAACAAGCTAAAAATGTAAACACTTTTAAAAGATTTCACACAAAATTTACTAAAAATAAATAAAATACTTAAAAGATTCTTAAAGTTTCTTGCAAACAGCTAGAAAGTCATATTTTCTTAAAAATAAATAGAATGGAATAGGAAATCAAAGTTTTTGTTTAACAAAAATTTAGAAATTTGGATTGCAAAATTTAACGTGACAATAAAATAATAAAAAGGCCTACGATTCTGCCAATCCAATCGATTCCTTCGTGGCTGCCGTCGTTTCCGTCTCCGGTAGCATCAATTTACTGTAGACGAGACCGGCCGGCGCGGCCATAACGCTGGCGGTGATCAAATGCGCCGGATTCGCACCGAATGAAATATATGCAGCTAGTACGGTGCCGGAGACGGATGCAAATCCGCCCGTCATCACCGCGTGCAACTCGGAGGTGGTGAGACTCTTCAGATAGGGTTTCAATAATAACGGTGCTTCAGTCTTGTAAAAAAAATTATGTAAATAAATAGTAAATCACAAAACTAACTAACTATTTAAATTAATGACTAACCTGCCCGAGAAATATATTTGCTGCACTGTTTACACTCTCGCATATCGATGTGCCCATCACCATCTGCAGCGCCAATCCCAAATTAACGACAATCTTCTGCATCACTCCAATATGGTACAGCATGTTAATGATAAAGCCCAGAAAGTAAATGGTTGCAATTGCCTAAAAATATAAAAATATAATTCAATAAAATTCGCATATCATTGACATTTTATTGCCTACCGAAAATGCAAACACTTTATCGGTCATGACGATCTTGTCGCCGTAGACAAAAGCAGCGCCGTTTTGCGCATAGCCAAGAAACGTTGCCACTTTATTGCCGGCCGTCTCAAACACCGCACGGCCCACAGACCAACGCAGCGTCAACAGGCCAAAGCAGAATTGTAGTAAAATACCGCGCAGCACGGTATGCCAATTAATCTACAAGCCAAAAACAAAAAAAACATTCAAAATTACATCGTTTGGTAGATGGTAATATGGCAGTTTAGCGTAAACACATACTTTACTCCGATGCTTGCTAAACGCCACACCAATGGCGAGGAAAAACGCCAGCCCCGCGAGTGATACCAACCGTTCCGATTCGTTCCACGCATCGTAGATGATATAACCGAGCAGCGGAATGAAACAGGCGATGTAGAAGCCAATTGTCGTTACGCTATACAACACATAAAAGTGTTATTGCTTTGGATAAAACCTAAAGTAAATGTAATTTAGATAGATAACAATTCGCCGAGAAATTGAACCTCGCTTTAAACGTTTCGTGCAGCGCAATAAATTCAAATAAATACTTTTAGTGTTTTTAACAAAAAAAGTCTAAGCATAATAATTATAATTCGCAAATTGGTATAAAAATGGCCAAGTAACAGGTATAAAATATCTCAAAACTATAAAAAATTGTTTAGATTATGAAAAACAAAGAAAAACTGGCAAAAAAACCTAAAATTACTATGGCAAGCTACATAAAATGAAAAAACAATGACAAAAAAGTCTAGACCTCTAATAAAAACATGAAAAAACTCAATAAAAACTACGAAGCGTATCTACTATATAAAATTGTGAAACAAAAAGTGTAAAATAAAATAAATACAAAGAATGTTTATAAGGAAAAAGCTATAAAACGTGTTAAAAATTGTGAATAGAGAAAACTATACAAAGAATGTCGAAAACTATGAGATAAATAATAGAAACATAGTCTAAAACTAAATAAAAAACTATATAGAAATTATCTAAACCTCAAACAATTACAACCACTCTCTGAAGGTTCATTTTGATGATATCGTGAAAATTACATCGAATAAATAATTTAGTTTAAAATAATATGGTGTAAAATCACTTATAAAATCTCATTTTTTGTAAATATTAGGTCTACCGGAAAGTTCTGTCCGTTTATAGTATGCAACAAAAGTATTTTTTTTCTCTTGTCTTTATAAATATTTATTTTACAGTATAGTGTTTATCCGTATTTAAGACTTCTTGCAAGCATAATTCCAATTTTTAAATATAGATTTTATACATTTTTTTACTTTTGTAGGCTAATTTACATGTTTAGAATAGACATTGCC
>JARJDW010019464.1:0-16099 GCA_030264715.1 Adinopsis sp. GC000173 | reverse complement strand
TTCGGCGTGCAAAACATCTTTATCATTCTTCTTCCGAAACAGTCGATAGTTTGGTGTATTTCTTGTGCTACTATCGCAGATCTCCATAATTTTTGGTTGCACACCTCCCTTATTTAGCATCTGATCGAAGCTGGGTAGTTTCTCGCCAACACCCATCTTGCGATCAATTTCGCGTTGCTGAATGCGGTGCGTTTGCAGCGCACCCACCGCCTTCTTATTCTTCAACACGATGCGTTCATCATTCGCCTTCATTTTGTACTTCTCCATGAATCCCTCGAACGCCACCGCAATGAAGAACTGCTTAAACGATTCGTACTTTTCGATTTTGCGATAGAATTCGGTGCTGATTGCAACATCGCATACGATTGCATCCTCGCCTTTCTTATCCGAATCGTTGCGTAGATCGCCAATGCTCATCGGCACGCGAAAGTCGCATATCTCATCTGAGCCTAAGATTTCGCACAATTCATCTTCTGTGATGTCTTTCGGTGCGGGCAAATCATCGGTGTAGCACACATTTATGAAGATTTTCTTATTGGTATCCACTTGACGAGTTTTCACACAGAATCCTGTAAAGAAGTTGATAATTTTTGTGCACTCGTGCATAATTGTTGTGTCATAGTATGAAATATAATATTTATGATAGTTGTTTTTATCTAATATTTAGCTATTATGTTTCGAATGATAATTTGTTAGGTCACACCAAGAATCAGCTCTCTTCTTTCATTTAAAAAATTGCTATTGCTTTAGTTACTAGGTACAGGTTGAACTAAAATAGTAATTTAAAAATTAAATATCTTTTTAGTGGAATGTTTACGATTCTACCTAAACAGTCTTATATCTATTAGTATTTTCAGAGATGCAGAGTTTTGATGACTTACAAACTTCTTGTCATGGAAATAGAAAATTTCGATTATCAATTTAAAGTGAAATAACGCTTTTATTTTTACCTTTTCTTGTCAAGACCAAAATATACATATATACAGTGGCAGACTGAACCTTAATCGAGCCTGAGGCGTTAGATATAATTTAAGGGTTTATTTGTTTTATGATATACATGTAACCTACTTTACTTTACGACCAACTTAATTCCGTACCTCGACATTTCTTTTCTAAAGCATGAGAACTCCTTAAACATATGTGGGCTCTGAGGCTGATTTTTATTACCGAACAAAATTCTTTAAAAAAGACTACAATTTAAGGATCTTTGATGAAAAATCGGTCTTGTTTTTACTATTCCTTAATTAAAAATTATGAAAACGGACAAAACATCGTAGGAATGTAGAAATAAAACGTAAAATTTGATTTTTCTTTATTAGGGCGCATTGAATTTCAACGCCCGAGGTGTCTATCTCAATCGACTCTATCTTTATGTGCCCTTGCTATAGGACCCTTCGTAGTTGTTTGTCAGACTCTGTTTGCCATTTTAATAAAAGTTCAGGCTTAATGATCAATATTTAAAAAAAAATGATAAAATTCCCTAAAATATGTTTATTTTATTTTATTTTCGGAACCCTATGACTAGTAATTTCCAGAAGATGTTTCGTTGTTCGTTACATTTTCCTGATCTGACGCTTTAAACCTTCTTTTCGTGAATATATCTGAAGCAGCGAGTGTGTATTGATAAGCAGCGAACCCTTGCAGACCGGATGGACAATATTTATCAGAAAATTCAAATGATAAAGACTTCAAACAAGTATGAATAATGTTATACAAAGAGCACGCCTATTTTCATATTTATGCCATTATGATGTCTAGCCGTTGACGCAAAAAATAACATAATTACAATTAAGAAAGTTATACTGTTAAGTCCTAATTACCATAAGTTAGGCAAGGCATTTGCTTGGTTTCCACGATCAAGTGAAGCAAGTGTACTATTCTAAATATGACATTGTAATAGTAAAACGACCCTTAGATAATCGAAAGTGTCATGTGCTAGTAAAATTTATGCAAAACATCGAAAAACTAAATATTTTTTATACTCAGAACGCAACCTCCTGCATAAAGTAAGTACAATTTTGATATAAACATGTGAACGTTTTGTATTGCACTGTGCACAGAGCATAACTTAAACAATCACAGACTCTGGGTAAAATAATATTTTAGGGCCTTATTAGATATTTTGCAATTCATCAACAATAGCACTTTTACATGTTTTAATTAAAATTCCAGTAAATTCAGATATGGTGTTGCATTACAAATAAAGGCATGATAATCTAGGTCGTTTTGTCCCTATTTTTAAGTTTTCAGAAATAATTACAATGAGTTTAGTTGAAAAGTTTAAGAAAAAATTAAGTTTATAATGTTACTGTGTAGAATTAATATTGATAGTAATTGCTCGTCTAAATGTCGCCTTACTATAACGGTATCCGACCCCTTCCTGTCTTGCCGTAAATTGCGCCCTTACATATTATTGCAAATCATGTCCTACACTTTATCACTAACTCGAAACTTAAATATCATCACAACTGTAGTTTGTCGCCAATGCATCAGCAAATATAATCATTAGATTATATCAAATCAAAATAAATTTCTAAAATTAAAAATCAAATCTTATCGAAATAATGAAAATCAATTTTACAATTTTACTATGTTGAATAATGACGTCATACTATTGCTCGTCTAAACATCGTCATACTATAATAGTATATTTAGTTGATTTTAATTAATTACGGGCCCAGAGTAAGTGCCTTTCCTGCCTTGCGGTAAATTAGGCCCTGACTATGAATTACAGATTGTAGATTGAAGTAGCCAAATTGTTGCTGGGCCGCAAAATTCCCAAAGGGTCCCCTAAAGTTTACTTTGTACAAGTCGCGTGAATATCTAAATTAGACCATAGTATTGCAAATCATGTCCTACAATATTTCACTAACTCGAAACTCAAATATCATCGCAAATGCATCAGCGAAAATAACTATTAATCAAAAATTAAAATATATCAAATCAAGGCAAATCTAAAATTAAATATCAAATTATATCAAAATAATAAAAATCAAAATCATTTGCTCATAAAAACTACGTTGTAATTATTACGTTGGAATATTTTTATCTCAAAATCGATCAGCGTTTGCTATCTAAAAATGATAAAAAACGTATACGAATGCTTTTTAATTTATTCCACCCACCTCTTCTAGGAATGAATTCTTTTATTGATAATTTCGATGCATGTAAACAAAAAATTCTTAACATTAACTTATGCATTTATTGTTATTGCTAAATGAATCATATAATGACATAATATTGTGTAAAATTGTGTTATTTTATTTGCATGGAAAAAGATCGTGATAAAGAACTGTATCAACATCAAGTTAAATCCTGCGTAAATATATTCAAACAAAAACAAGGTTTTGCAAGTTAAACAATACAGTAATTATTGCTCAACAAATAAAAGGTGCATACAAAAAAATCCTAACTGTTTTATTATATATGTACTATAATTATTTTTAATAATAATAACATTTAATGCAAGTCACTTCCTTTTAAATTTATTCGAGAAAATTTGTTCTTGGTAGAGTGATTGAGTTGAGTTGAAGCGACAAAAAAGTAGTATCACTTAATGTGTTACACTTTCTATCAAATTCTTTATGCTTGATTTTAGACTAAAAACGTAACTAAAAAAGCTTTCGAACCCAAAATAACAACACAATTCAAGGAAATCCCAAACCGCGAGCAAAAAATCAACAAAGAATTCTTAAAATATCATTTCGCACCTTAAAATTAGCATAATAAAGCAAACAAGCTTTACACAAAAGAAGCGAATCTTATTAGTAATTAAATGATTACATAATCGCGCAAAAAAGCGATGTTTTGTCAATCAATAGAGAGAGGCGAGAGAAAAACGTAAACAAAACGAAACGATTGCAATGTAATTGCTTGTTATTTAATCTATGATTTAAACAACTTGACACTCGAATACATATCTACAATTACACACAATTTACATCGCATACAAACGCACGAAATCGCTGAAAAAAGCGGTATTGAAAAAGACAGTTCATTCGCATGAGGAACGCGCCAGCGTTCACACCACATACATCGCCGCGCTATAACTCGAAAAGATTACGTTCCTTTTCGACCTGACAAATGAGTGAGTGTTTTCGCGTTGATTACATTTTAATTAAACCACCGAAAAACATATATATGTGTAAGTATGAAACTAGGTCATTTTATATTATTATCAATTTTTAACGATACGACCTTGATTGGATGTTTTGATGTAGTGTGTGTTTGTGTGTACTCAATTAACTCATTCTATAAATGCATTTGTTACCTGGTGAAGGTCTCACTAATTTTGCCGGTAATTGTCCGATTCCATTTTGTTGTAATAGTTTTTCGATATTATCATCGCCAGAACTCGCTTGCTACATTCAAATGAAAATCGCATGTTAAAAATCGCCTCGTAACGATTTCTAATGATTACTTACGTTAATTAAATAATTCTTTTCACAAATACTTTCGTCGACATCGAGAAAAACGGACATTGTTTTTGTTTACCGATTAATATGCAGGCACAGATGTACAGATTTTAGTGAGGTTAATTATTTTGTTGTCAAGGTTACGACCAACTAGAACTAGACAATACGCAGTTTAATAATCATGTAACAATTAGTTAGCTGTTAGCTTATTTACTTATTTAACTCTGTCTTGATTAATTATTTTGTAGTGCAAGTATCACGTGCTTTTTACTTAAACGTACGTCGGATATTAGCTATGTATGGAATGTTGCCTATTTGTTAACCGATTTATTTCCATGTAATGTAAGAATGTTATCAGTTTTTTTAGAAGTGCATATTTATGTAAACTAATATAGAAAATTAAACACTTGTTTCATTTAAATTAATGTTGTTTACACAAGTTACAACTGAAAAAACAATTTATAATACTTAGTTGTTATGTAAAATTGATTCTTCCTATTGATGAGGCATCTAAATAATAAACTAGCCTTGAACAACCTTTACCGGTTTAAATTAAAAATACATAAATATACGATCACTAAATTAAATTTCTAGTTTAGAATGTAAATCTTGACAATTTGAACTACCTGTAAGGTGAGTTGCCTATAATAGTTGAAATCGAATCAAAATTTATTAGGAATAATTAAATTGATGTGTTATTCTTATTTATTTGTTGATAACGATAACGAGGATGAAAAACAAAATGATTTTTATTTAAATTGCAATATCATTCAACCTTATGCAATCGCTGAGAATATAGGTTATGTTAATTTAAAGTCGCTTATCAAATCAGAAAATGAAGTATTGTTAACTTTAATTATAATAATTGTTTTTAGGTGAATGTAAATATTGAATCGGCCGACAATAACGGGATTTTTTGTATATAGGAATAGAAAAGTACGCATGCGTTGTTCACATAAAATATGGCGAATTCAACAATGTATAAATTTTGTGGCTCTCCTTTTTGGGTAAGAAAATTGATGCAATTTAATGAATTAATCAATCGAACGCAATCCGAATGATTTCCAGTGAATGTTCTTGCGTTTTATTGTTCAATTCGATGATGCTAACGTAAATTTTGATTGATGATTTCGTTGTTTGTCTAGGATGCGGACATAACTTGGAATACCGATGATCCGGATTTGACAAAATGTTTCGAAAAGACAGTATTAGTATGGGTTCCCTGTCTATTTTTATGGGCCTTTTCCAGTCTAGAAGTCTATTATATATTGCATAGTAAATACAAGAATATCACATGGAATTTTCTCAATTTAACAAAATTAATCGTTAATATATTATTAATTGTACTGTCGATCGCCGACTTGGGAGTCGCTATTAACAATGTGATTAATGATGATCCTGATGTGTACAATGTCCACATTTATACACCAATTATTAAAATAATTACATTAGTAAGTATAAACTTTTCTCTTATCTGTCGATGTTTTTAGGTTAGAATTTAATGAAATTGGCAAATTCACAACAAATATTTGTTATTGTCAAATTTATTGACGGGAACAAGCAACTCTTTAATTAAATTTATTTATGCCAGTGTTGTGTTATTACATAAGGGATGATAAATACGGTTAACATGAATTTATATTTAATAATTTATGTTAATTTTTTACTATTTACGTTTATTGCATTGTTAAAAGTAATGAATTTTAATTTGTTCTGTTATCTTTTAAATAGAAACAGTCATTATCTAATGATATTATACATAAATAGTTTTACATTGCGTTTTTTAAACAAGCGAAATTGCAAATATTAAATCATTTTTTTAAATTCATTTTCAAATAAAAGAATAAATAAATACAAATAATTTAAATATACATATAATAATTGCAAACCATTTTGTTTTTATTTACTTTATTTGTTGTGACGATGTCTCAAAAGTCGAAAGGTGTTGAATAAAGTCTGCAATTATTGTATTCTTTAATTATTTGTATAATGAATCATATTTTTTTAATAGCAAAGTTAAACCTTTTACGACCAAAACAAACGTTATGCTTTCTTGGCTACTTTTATTTGAAAATTATCATCCGGGCCATAGGCAAAGATTTTTTCCAAATATAAGCATCTATACAACATAATTTTTATTTGTAGACGAAAAATTCTTATCGCTGGTATTACAGATTGGAAGGGCTAGAGTAAATCGCTCCAATTATGATTGAAAATCAAACGTTTCGATTACTATATTATGACGATATTCAAGAAAAACATGAGAAGCAAACCAAACTAATTATCGCAGAATTATCGTTCAAATTATACATTTATATCAACTATGTGCGTCCAAATAGTCAAAATAATAAGTATGATTTACTTCTCATATGTTTTCCTCGAAAATGGTCACAATATAGTAACCGAAAGATTAGATTTTCAATTTTAATTGAAGTCATTTAGTCCTGCTCTTCAAATCCTTGGAACCAGCAATTAAAATTTTACTTCTACATTCAATTACTACGGATTGGTTCAATTTCTATTGTCTTAATTTTTGTTTGTTAATTGTGCTTAATATATTTATTGCCAATCGCTTAGTTAATAGTTGAATTTTGATGGTTGTATTTCTAAATCAATCATCTTTCTGGCGAAAAAAACAGTGATTCTTGTTCTACAAATTGAGCTTTTCAATCTACTTATTTTGCCATGAAAACATTTTTTGTATGTAGCAAAGGGATTGACGTTGCTATTTTAATCAATTACTCTAAATGACAGATCACAACAAATATTAATCTCAATTTGTATTACTTAATACATATATGAAAATTCCTAAGATTAAATTCAATGTCATTTTTGGTTTTACAATTGAGAGTATTTTTTTCTCGAAATTCACGTTAAATTAGATTTTGTTTATTATTGTCGTTACTATTTTTTTCGAGTAATTATTTTCTAATCAGTTAAATTTTTTTATCAGTTCCCGTAATAAACCTTACACAATTGATTATTTTTTTAAAGCTATGAATAACCAAGGAATAATTTAAACTCATAAATTGTGGTTTAAAAATTGATAATATGATTAGAAAATTAACATTAACATAAACGATTTATTAACTAGTTTAATTAACGCTAATTATGTTTATTGAAAAACTTAAATATTTAATGCTTAGCAATAAAAGTGATAGTAACGTGTTTTGTTTACGATTTTTCTAGCGCGCAAATGATTATTGATTTTTTATAGAAAAGCAATAGCTTGTTGCAATCTGTTGCAATACCTTATTTATCACCAATTGTAATCAGCTTATCTAAACTTACACGCGCTGATTTTTATTAGTGACACATTAAAAAAAACATCTGCACATTAATGTTCTGAAAATAAGTTGCACAATTAATAATTTTAACCTAAAAATACTCTCTAATGAATATAATATGTCATCAATTAAAACTCATAATTATCTCCATGATTTGACAGAAATTTGTACTCTATCCCTTATCATTTTATTATGTTTACTCGCAATTGCAAACAATCGACTGTTGTTGGTTGTTGAATGAATTTTTTATTTGTCCATTAAAAAACATAACGACAAAATGTGTGTCACTCAACACTGACATGATGACGATGATAAAAAATCGTGTGGAATCAATATTTAATCATTTGTAATTACGCCAACCTATTTTGTTCGAGTACACTGCGCTTATTTTTTCTTAAATTCTAATTGTTAATTGCAATGCATTTATTTTAGTAAGTAATTATCAAGATACTATTTGGCACCAGTTCAATGATGAATTATTTGTTGTGTCTATTGTTTTGTTTGTAACCTTAGCGTTAAGGCTACACACACTCTATCATGCAGTGATGCAACGCATCACTTTAAAATATTGTAGTAGATTATCGACTTGTTGTCAAATAATGAATCATCATTTTAGATTCATTAGCGTCGATTTATCACATAAATCAAAGTTGTCATATTCTATGTGAGATCCTAATATTAGTGTAGAGTAAGGATGGGCAAGCCTCTCTTTATTGCAGGCCAGAGTGAAGGTTCTTTGCTTGGAATTCAAAATTTAGTTAAAAAATGCACAAATTTTCAGTAGAAGATGCTGTTTAGCGTTTGTTGAAACATATTTAATATATCAATTAATAAAGCTATTATGAATTCTGTTAGTGTCTTAGCTGTTAAGCCATAAGAGTTGTAGAAAGTTGACTTTTAACATAAAATTATGTGAAAACTATCGAATGTTTTATTAATTTATATACAAAATTCATAATGACAGAATTTGCCTAGACTTGCTAAATGAGGCGCACTTGATAGGTCTCATAAAATTGTTTAGATATTATTAAGACACTTGGTTGGTAGACAATTAAAAATTTAATTTAGTTTAAAAAGCTAATATGAAATGTAAACAAACAAAATAAATGATAAGTTGTAGTAGTAATAAATAGATAAACTAATTCAAGAGTGGATTGATTAAAATTAAAAATTCAGTATAAACATATTCTAAGCTAAATCGATAAAAGATGAAAAACTTTAAAATGTCATGGTTGAATTTATCTGAATGTATGTACATTAATTAATAATTTACCCTATTTCTTAGCTTTTATAACTTCGAAATTTTCCAAAATGTTTAGTCTCTATATATTATATAATGATAGGCCGTGTGAACCCAACAAACGTTCTAGAATTTATTAATTAGTGTCATCCGGGCAGATGCGAATAGTATGAATTACATAAATAAAGAATCCGAAATATTCATGAAACAATGTAAAATATGCATGTTTTTGCAGTGTTTTTGGAACAAATAATAATTTTCATATAAAAAGTTTGCTTTTACCTTCACTACAATGATTTGGAAACGAAATAGAATAAAGTTCTTTTATTTTTTTAATTAATAACGGTAAAGTTCGTTCAAAATGCAATGGAAAATGCTAAAAATCACAGGCAAATCGAAAAAAAGTCGCAAAAATTTGCACTAAAGAAACATCCATCCAAAATTTAATGTTTAAGAAATAACGGAAACATAAGGTGGGCAAACTTTTCATAAAAATGCCACATTCTGTATAATTCGAGTAAATTAAATACTAAATTTAATAAGTTAACAAAAAAGTAAAAATTATACCTGAAGTGTTTTGCAGTTTTAGTTGATTAAAATCTTCTTAGTCCGTTTATAATTGATTATATTGCTTACAATTTAGTTGCTATTGTTAACCTCAACAATCAAAAGAATAAAATTGTTTCTCATTTAAATTTAAGAAATTATTTTCAAGCAACAATTACTCATTATTGTTTACAATAATTTGCGGTTTCTGTTTGTTTTAGAGTTTAGCAGCAGTGTTATTAAATTATAATAGAAAAGCTGGCTTACGTGCGTCAGGCCTTTTGTGCTTATTCTGGTTCTTTTTCGCATTATGCGGAGCGCCGCAACTACGCACTGAAATTCGTGCCTCAAATGGAATTAAGAAGGAGGAGCTGGAGGAACCACAATACTATTACATTAGTTACTTAATATTTTATTCGGGCGTTTTACTTCTATTTTTACTTAACCTATTCGCCGATGCTGAGCCAACGGAGAGCTTTTATCCAAAATCAAGGGTAATTGAATGAAAAGATAAAAAAAATATTAAAATATTTATTGATTCTTAATTTTAACTTTCTTTTAATGTAGAAACCTTGTCCAGAAGATGCGAGCGGTTTCCTATCACGCACTTTATTTGCATGGTTCGATGCCTTGGCGTGGAGAGGATTCCGCAATCCTCTTGAATATGCCGATCTATGGGATATGAAGGCTGAAAATTCTGCAAAGGAAGTTGTACCATTGTTTGATCATCATTTTCAAAAAACTGTCAAGAAATGTGAAAGGTATAAAAGATTGAGACAAAATAAATAATTAATCTAAACAATTTATTGCTATATTGCATCTTAGCTTTTTAGTATTATTACAATATGATTATTGTTAGGTACTGTTTCGCATGACTGGGAACCCATGCAAACTAAACTCGCAGCGAAACTCACTGCATCACATTTTAAGTGTGCACTCTTGCTGATAATTTTTTCTATCCCTCTTTGAATGTGTCAGTAATTTATGCGCTTAACGTAAACATACTAACCTAACACATTTTCTAACCACTCCCGACATAGGAATATCCTCCAATTGAGATCATACTCGGTTTCTTATCCTAATCTAATCCTCGGAACCCGTCATATCCACGAACCGATAGAATGTGACGATGAGAGTTTACGTTTACTTGCGTTCCCGGTCATGCAAAACACTAGCTATTATTATTATTATTATTCTTGCATTTGTGGTTTCTTTTTTGGTGTAGAGCTCGCTTTATCGCTATTCATTTCTTGGTGATTGGTTATACAGTTGATTTAATTATAGATGTATTAATGCTGATTAAATTGATAATATTGCAGCTCGTCACCCCGTAGTCACATAACGTATAAATCAGATTCAGCTCATGTGGATTTTGTTGACAGTTCGACGAAACGAAAACAGGCCTCAATATTACCAGCGCTTGTCAAATCATTTGGTCCAACCTTCCTCTTCGGTGCCTTATTGAAATTAAGTCAAGACGTTTTAACATTTGTCAGTCCACAGTTGTTAAAGTAAGATATTTACTACTTATTTTATCTATAAGATATGCAAAACAATTTGTGTTATGAGTCTGTGCGTCGAGGTACTTTACACGTATGTTCAAAGAATGTTTTAAATAACACATTGGAAAAGTGGGTTTAGTAATTTGAAGGCTGGGGTAAAAATATGAAGTAGAAACATTCCATAATTTATTTGCAATACATTAGAAAATTTCTACGAATTCTAGAAATGGAAAAGGATTAAAAAGTTTTCTGGTTCTCACACAGTTCTTTAATTAATGATTAAATTAATTATCCTTGCACCAAACAATGCAGCAAAAACTAGGTATATTTTATTTAATTGAAGTAGGACTTCGAAACGATATTTTTTTCGTTTCGATTTTTGTCTTCGGTTTAATTCCAGGCAAAATAATGTTTTTTCGATTGGTTCTAATACTGTGGGTAAATTCCCATTCTGGATTCTGGTTTCAGAGTTTGGGGGGCGGAGGCCCAGACAGAGAAGTAGGGAAGAATTATTTTAACCAGACGTGCATAACATGCAAACAAAAAATTATGTTGATTGCATTTGGCTCTCATTATACTATTTGACGTGTTTTTAGAAGAAAACGAAAATTGATATAGTTTTCACGCCTTGTTAAGATTATTTTTCCCTATCTCTCTGTACGAACGAATCATCCCATAACCTCAAAAGCCGAATCCAGAATGGCAATTTACCCTCGTTTTGAAGCGCAAGAAAGGAGAAATATTTTTGCGTTTTGGGTTTCGGTTTTCGTTCCATAAAAATTTTTGTTTCGGTTTTGTTAAGGTCCTAGGTAAAAACACAATTTCATAGCAATTACCAAATCATTTCTTTTTTTAGGTTACTGATATCGTTTGTGGAACATGAAGAAGATCAATGGAAAGGTTACCTATACGCCGTTCTATTATTTGGCACAGCAACAATTCAAACATTAGTCCTATCACAGTACTTCAATCGTATGTTCCTAGTTGGAATGCGTATACGTACCGCACTGGTGTCAGCCATCTATCGCAAGGCGTTACGCATGTCGAATGCGGCCCGTAAAGAGAGCACCGTCGGTGAAATAGTCAATTTGATGTCAGTTGATGCTCAAAAATTCATTGAACTGACTGCGTACTTAAACATGATCTGGTCGGCTCCGCTACAGATCATTCTCGCATTGTACTTTTTATGGGGCGTACTTGGACCTTCGGTGCTCGCCGGTCTAGCGGTTATGATTATTCTCATTCCAGTGAATGGTTTTATTGCCAACAAAGTGAAGGTGCTGCAAATTAGGCAGATGAAGAATAAGGATGAGCGTGTTAAGTTGATGAACGAAATTCTGTCGGGTATTAAGGTGCTAAAGTTGTATGCTTGGGAACCGAGTTTCGAGGAGCAAGTACTTAAGATTCGTAGCAAGGAGATGAAGGTACTTAAGGAGGCGGCCTATTTGAATGCTGGCACATCGTTTATCTGGTCCTGCGCACCATTTTTGGCAAGTATTAGATTTGATTAAATTTATCTAAACAAAATCCAGCGTATAAGATGTACCTAATTGTAATTTAAAGGGAGGCAATAAAAAAGCTCATGCGACAGTGCAACTTAGTACGCTGATGTTCCAAATCATTGACTCTCTTTAAAGTACAAATATTTGTCTAGCTAGGCGGATCGCGTGATAATTTCCACATGTCGCCTCAGTGCGAATGAAGTCTAAAAGCAAATAAATTGCTGATATACTAACTATATCTTATATGCAAAAGCTAAAATTATTAGGAGTATTATATTACCACGTTTTTATTAACTTATCGTACTGTTTGTCGGTCTGCATGTTCATTCAAAATTTTCAAATCGATTTTAAACCTATTTCCGTAATACTACTATGAAAATTTGACATTTGTTTGAAACCGGTTCAGAATACATTCTTTATTCATCTTCTGACTACTAAACAGAGTAATTTTAATAATTTTCACAGTTCAATTTACAAAATGATGTAGACTTGAATATCGTTCTCAAAATCAGTTGCTTTGTATACATGACAAACGTGGTAATATAAGTATTTGGGATTTGTGTCAATTTTGGTAACTTTCTTAAGATCGCCAAAAATTTACTTAGCTATTTTAGTCTTTTTAAATAATACATCTGATTATTATTCGCGATTTTACGTAGAAACTATATAACATAATATTGACGACAAAAAATTTTAAATACTTTGTTGGCTTTTACGGCAAGTTACTATTAGGCACGAAAGCTGAAGGAAAATTAAATAATATATAAAATTAAAATTGTTTAAATAATTTTGCGTTGGAGTTTTTATGTTTTTGCAATTATTTTAAGACGCCAAAAATACTCAAAAATGTAGTCGTTTTTAAAATTAGATTTTGGCACTATATCGAAGGGCCTGGATTCCGAAGAAAAAATATTTATTTTTCTTGTAACTACATCTCTATTTAAAATTAAATTTATCAAAGAATACTTTTTGAACTATTAGCACAGTTTTTCGCATTGTTAAGAAATAAGAAAATCGTATTTCTAATTTTTGATTTAGGTTTCTGCTGTATCATTTGCAACATTCGTATTAAGCAGCGATGAAAACATTTTGACACCACAAGTGGCATTTGTTTCATTATCATTATTTACTATATTAAATCTTCCAATGGGTGTATTACCGATGCTAATCGTTTATATTGTACAGGTAATGAAGATAGGAGAATGATAGAATCGCTTTTGGTGACAAAATCTAGACAATATTTTTATCGCTTACATTATTAATCCATATAATACACAATTATGTTTCTTCTCACTAATTGCAACCTTCTCTTTTAAAAAAGGTGTCGTTGGTATCATTCGCAACATATGTTCTGGTTGATGAATCGAACATACTCGATGCATCCAAAGCATTCGTTTCTTTATCATTATTCAATATACTGCGCTTTCCGCTCAGCATGTTGCCTATGATGATTTCCAATATGGTGCAAGTAAGTTTTCATTTGTATTCATACACAAACATTTTAATACATTAATAAGAAAAAACATGATTTTGTCACATTTAATAAGCACGATTCTGATTGCCTGCAAGCTTAATTAAACTATTTAGTGTCACCATTAAGTTTTAATAATTAGTAATTAGTAACATGTTTCTTCTTAATAATAAGTGTTCGAGATATTGGTCTGACGAACTTTTTGATAATAGGAATTAGATACATTTTCTAACACTATTAGATATTAATTTAATTACACTTTAATTTTTAATAAATACAATAAGCTTATTATTTCTTTTTATTAATATTATTATAAGCATTGCTAAAATTATTATTATGGCTTATTTAATGGTCTGGTTAATAAGGAGTCAAATATTAATTAATAATATAGTTACTCTTTCTTTATCATTTTTTTCACTCGTTCAACAACCTTTTCAATTTTTATTCTAAACATTTTTCAAGCATTCAATTGATTCTGCATCATTGTTGAATGAAATACCTAGCATTGATTGAAATTTCGAGTAGCTTAACGGCTTTAGCATCTCGATTAAACGTAAATAGTAAAACATATCGAAAATGCTTTTGTCGACTTGAACGTTTATTTTAGAATTTTCAATATGCACAATTTTATAAACAAAAAGAAGAATATTTTAAACGACGTAGAAAATCATTTCAATGTGAAACATAATAAACTGACACGTCTTATTAGCCAGCCTATTACTAAAAATTGTAGAAACTATTTGATTAAATATTTCGAACACTACAAGACTACTCTATTGTTTTTGACAAACAAAATATTTCACATGTTTTCTGATATTTTAGGCCGGTGTTTCCGTACAGAGAATTAATAAATTTATGAATTCAGAGGAATTAGATCCAGATAATGTTAGTCATGACACAACAGAAAGTAAGTATTTTAAATATTCGTATTTACTGAAACATAATTTCATAATAATTAGTTAGTAGCTAGTGAGACTAGTTAACAATCGACAAATATGAATGTAACTCTTCATTTTTATTTGAAGATTATCTAATCCTAAAAAAATGTAAACACTCACGGGCGCGATTGAGCTAACAATTAGACCGCAAATAATGCTGTTATGTCTTTCTAGAGATAGTAGCAAACATATCAATCCAAAAATTATGTTTGTTTAGACTTAAAATTAAAGTATAAATTTATAAATACTCATAAAAATTATACTCCTATTATGTTTTATAGCAATGTCAAATGTAATGTAAATATTTGTCCTAGTTTATAATTTTTTATAAAAACAATCATTGTCAGGCTTATCATTCTATCTATAGCCATAAAATTTTGCTTTAAATATTGTTTTGTGTATTGTAGAAGATCCACTGGTCATCGAGAATGGCAACTTCAGTTGGGGTGAAGGCCCAACATTGAAAGACATTAATGTGCGCTGCAAGAAGCACACACTAACAGCCGTAGTCGGCACAGTCGGTTCGGGCAAATCCAGCTTGATATCAGCATTCCTAGGAGAAATGGAAAAGACATCAGGACGTGTCAATACGGTCGGAAGCGTCGCCTACGTAGCACAGCAAGCATGGATTCAGAATGCAACTTTACAAGATAACATCTTATTCGGCAAACCGCTCAACAAGGCGCTTTACGATAATATCGTGGAGGCGTGCGCATTGAATCCCGACTTTAACATGCTACCGGCTGGCGACCAGACTGAAATCGGCGAGAAGGGTATTAATTTATCTGGTGGACAGAAACAGCGTATCAGCTTGGCGCGTGCGGTATATTCAAATGCGGATATCTATTTCCTGGATGATCCGTTGAGCGCTGTTGACAGTCATGTCGGCAAGCATATTTTCGAAAAGGTGATTGGACCACATGGTTTGTTGAAGGATAAGACGCGGATCTTGGTCACACACGGTATTACCTATCTGCCACAAACCGATAATATTATTGTACTATTGAATGGACAAGTTTCGGAAACTGGAACGTATCCGGAATTGTTGAATAAGAAGGGTGCTTTTGCCGATTTTCTCATACATCATATTACCGAGGCGGCAGAGGATGTTGATGACGATGGTAAATAATTTTGAAATAGTATTTATTCGGTAGATTTATGACTTATATTATAATTTAAAACTTTGAGTTCCAAAACG
>JARJDW010019463.1:0-18488 GCA_030264715.1 Adinopsis sp. GC000173 | reverse complement strand
TACTTTTTCCAAAATGCTACAAACACAAGTTAACAGCGAAATTATTTGCAAATTTGATTACACACAAAATCATGAAATATTTTCTTGTAATATAATTTCTGTGCTATAATCCGAAAAGTTACTTTTCTTTGACGAGAGATCGCTCATCGTTGCTTTTTAGTTTTCGTCAGTTGAATGTAAGTTTTTTTCTCAATTCGTCTCTGTGCAAGTAACCCGCTGCTTTAAAAATTGGTTAGTTCTCGTAGCAGCAACACTAAGAAATTGGAATAAGAATTGTAGGACGCTACTTTATTACGTAAAAATCATCCAAATTGCACAAAATCGTTTGTTCGAAAATGAGATGCAATCACTAAAAATGAGACATTCTACTTTTTCCAAAATGTTTAGTTAGCATAGCAACAACACAATTTATTGGCAAATTTAAGTATAAATTACAGGACAGTACTTAACGTAAATAGCATACACACACCGCAAAAAAATATCATCAAAACCTGGAAAAAAATTGCTCGTTCAAAAAGCGATTCATTCACTGAAAACGTGACATGGATGGCAAACAAATGGTAATAATTTGTAGCAGAGGTAGCAGATAGCGGGCCGTCGCCTTAACGCGAGCTATTAATAATATTTATTTTTTTTGGCGGATGGAGAGGCAATGTACAATGTGTGTTAGTATGCATGTCGTGCATGGCAAGAGCTCCAAAACGCCGCCGCACAAAGAACGCGAAAATTCCTCGAACAGTTGCAGATCACACAAATTTTGTGCAATTTTTAATATTTAAAAAAAATTATAATATCAAAAAAATGGTTATAAATTGTTTTCTTCAAAAGGGCAACTTTAAATATCAGTAAAACACAGACAGCTGTCATGAATTTATACAAGTTTTTACCGAATTAATGCTTCGAAAATCATTCAGACAGTTGCTAGATGGTTTAATCTCCACCACTCCATCCGCCTCCTCCGCTCCTTTTTACACCCAGCCGCCGCCAACCAACCCCACGGCATTTTTGTCGATTAAGTCGATTCTAATGCACGGTGACGTTTCGCAATGAATTCGTAATGAAGATGGGACTTATTTTCTATATATAATAATATACATACATAATAAATAGTTTTCGCGCAACATCGACCGCCGCTTTAAATATTCATATACCTTTTACATTATTATCATCATTATATTTTATAATTCCTATATGCGAAACAGTATGACATTTTAAAGCGTTTTATTAATATCATTGTCATTTGTTCTCATATATTCCACAGCTTTTCTATAAATTTTAAAGGAAAAAGATATTGAATTGTTATATTTCGAAGAATGTAATTTCAGATGCTTAGCAAAAATATTAGATTCATTAAAATGGTATTAATTATTTGCTTTTTTATTTTAGAGTTTATCGAAGTAGTAGCACAGATTGTCAGACTTACTTCAAAGTCCATATTGGTACTTCCCAAAGCGGCACTGGTCAGATTGGCGATAAGTGGAGGTGCCACTTCGTTGAGTGTGGAAGTGCCGAGATGACTCGCACCTATTTCATGACAGCTCTCACATAAAATCCTGATCCCAATTTGCGAACCTTAGTAAATCATTGCATAGAATTTTTAAAAAGCAAGTTCCTTTTTAACACATGAACAGACAGTAAACAAATTTCAGAAAGCAAAACTAAATATAACAATTTTTTTTCTCTATTAACCAACCACCAATCACAAAACGGCAAAAGAACTGTTTTAGTAAGTAATGTGAATTTTTGCAATATTACAAAAATATATAATAACTAATTATTCTACTTTACAAAACGTCGATGTGATTGTATAATAAAAAAGTTACACTTTACTATTTATTCAAAGGTATAATATTCACGCAAAGTACGTATGCTTTCTTATATTGTTATGAATAATGAAACAATTTGATACAGAAGCAACCTCAAAAATAATAATAAAGCACCTCCACCATCAATTACTATACCAACTCCATATACTATTCTTTAAATAAACTAAGAACCAAATATAAATATTTTCAAATACATTTCTGTTCAAATAAGACGTCAATCAATTTGAATGCACCAATCGGCAATTGATTAGTAACCATGGCAACCAATCGACTCTACATTCATTGGCCGACTTGTAACAAGCGACAGGCCCGTACTGCATCGCAAACAAAATGAGATGAAAAAAGAAATAAACATTTTGTCGGCAGCCTTGCGCTCTTCCGAGTGCACGACGAAGAAAAATTGTTAAGTGCGCTCAGTTTTCTAAAAGCGCATTTTCCCAACACACACATATACGTTCTCACACAACATCCTCTTCGCATCGATTAAACGTCAACTTCTTTTATATGCCGGCTCGAAAGATGTATATGTGAACGTGTAGCGAGCGAACGAGCGTACCGGGGGCGGCGAAGAGCAAGGGCAGGGAGGAGTTGGCAAGCAGGATGATGATCATGATGATGATATTCGAGATGTTGCTGCCGACGTGGTTTGCTTGCCTTGCCTTGCCGCCTCCTCACACATGTAACGCGAGACGCAACAGTAATACAAAGATGCGCTAACGTGTGCAAAAAGAAAAACAAATCATTCTCTTTTTTTGTTCTTATTAATACTTGAATGCTTTAATCAGTAGAACAATTTTTTTAATTCCATCTGGAAATATGTTCATACTTGAAAAAAATTAATAATGCAATAAATCCTTAAGTTGTCAGGGTTAAAAAAATACATTTTTGCTATTTGTTAATTTGAAAATAACGCGTTTGTATAAATAACAGCAAAAAAGGCTGAACATAAATTGATCAAAATTTTTTTCCCAAAACCAAATTTATGATTATCGTTACTTTTTTGTATGTATTTGTGTGTGATTGATATCAAACGATAAACGTTTTTATTTCGTCGCATAAATATGCGCAAAGGAAACACAGACAATGTGTTAAATTGTAGCGCACTATGAATGATTTATATAATACGCTACACTTTGTGAGCGCTAAATTTACAACGAACGCAATTTTAATAAATTGCTTTCCCTCGAATTTAAATTATGCTAGCTACTTACAATAACGTGCATCCAACGTAGGCAACTTCATATGCACAGAATTGCCAACACAAAAGAGAGACTGGATAAAGTCCCCCAAACTCTTCATAAGCGGCACGCCTATTCTATGTTGACCTCATCCTGCTTCGCTTGTTGTTTATCGCTGTGTTTACAAACAAAATCTCATTTCGCTTCATTTAACCCGTTCCAAGCTGAAAACACTGCAAGTAAGTAACAATTAACATATTACAAAAAAATGTTAATGAAAATTGCATTAGTAGCATGTATAATTAATGGTAAATTACTTTTAGGGTGTAGTCCAGGCATGTGCTGAGCGATGTCCGTGCTCAATATCAACGATCGACGCGCTTACCTCGAAAGTCCTTATTTCAAAAAGCACGAGTACGGTGATTTTACGCCGTTCTATATTACAGTAACTGTTTGCACGGTTTTGGCAGCGGCAATCTTCGTCATCAACATTGTGATAGGCTGCTGCTCGAGATACTCTGGATATTGGAACGATCGTCATACAGGTAAGCATGCACAAAACGTGCATTGATAACTGAAAAACATCAAATTAACAAGGATTATTAACAAAGCCTTGTTTCTATTTCAAACGACTTTACTACTTTGCATATTATTGTAGCTAATTCGTTTAATGAATGTCTAGTTGAAGTAATGTATTAAAAATCTAATGACAATGTAACTGCCTCAATTTGCCACGTTAACTTATGAGTAATTTTGAAGTGTGTTAAATTATACTAAAAACAATAATAATGTATAATCGAAAGTAAGCATAGAGACTCAAATTATAAATATTTGTAATTGCATTTTGCTTTTTTAAATCATGTCTCCCAATGTAATAGTTAAAAAGTACTGACAATGTAGCAAATGTAGATATACTTATGTATATCCTTTAAGTTAGTTAGATGCGGGATTCATCATATAATTAGTTGCTATTGCTTTAAGTTCGAAAAATGCCAATTTGGCAAAAAATTCTCTAAATGTATGATTATTAAAATCTTATTCACTTAGCTTTATTTCTGATAAAAATTTGAATAATTCTAATTAATTATATTTCTAATTTGATAACGTTTAGCAAAAATATACAAATTGTCAGGAAATAATAAAAGTTACCAACTTGATATTATCCAGACATACCTGATTTGATATCTTCGAAATAATCTAGAATTATACAGATGTGTAAAAACTACGACACATTAAAATCAAACAAAATTGTTCCTATGTGATTTTCATTGCAGGGAATCGTTGGCTAGTCTCCTTGTGGACAGCAACACCTCATAACAATCCGCCACTCGACTTCACCGAGCTTGACCCCTCCTTTGTACCGGAGAAGATTGTCTACGAGATTCCACGTGACACAACCCAATACAGCGACCTAGACATTCCGCACTCCACGCACCAGGAAGCATTCCATTACGAACCAAAGCACTCCGCCCATCAACAGGTAGAGTACCTCGAACTGCAACACAAGAGCAAGGAAAGCGATATCTAAACTCCATCCAAGATGTTTCACGTGTACGGAGCGATGACGGCATTCGTCACGCTCTTCCTCGTCGTCGGCGTCATTATTTTGATGCTACGCTTCGGGCCGCGCTTTTGTAAGCTGCGCCATACAACGCTGCCCGACGACAATGAGTGGGAGGAGAAGGCATATGAGCAAAAAGTGTCTTACGCCTAAGAATTTTGAATTTTTTATAGTATTTTATGCATGTTAGATATTAATTAATCCGTCCACTTTTATACGTTTTTAATGCATTGAACAAGAAAATATAACGTTTTTAATAACTCTAAATTGCATTATAACATAACCTAAAAAGATGTCTATAAGTAGTTAATTAATGATTCTTACATTTACTGCCCACACTGTACCAATTTAAACAATTCTCATTCGACACAAAACACTTTAAATTAATTAAAATCACTTAATACTGCAAAATTGTCTAATGCGACGATCGGTAGGCGAATTAAACAAAAACAAATTCATATCGCAGTTCGTTGCTATAGACTCGATTCTAAAGCTTCTAGATTTTTGTCAAATGGCTGAAGTTATCTTCAGATGTATACGAACTTTTCCGAGCGTACTTAGCAGGTGGATAAAACATAATTTATGGATAAAATAATTCGCAAACTTTCATATTTAAATAACTCTTATTTGAGTCACATAATATATTTATAATGACTGTTGTTTTATTGTTAGATTGTTGTTCATCACTCGGCTCGGAAACGTTCGTACATATCTGAAGTTATATACAGGCGTCACAAAAATTCTGGTTGCAATTACAGAACGCCCTAATTACCGGCATTTTGCGCGGAAGTTTAAAATTGAATTCTGAATAAAACATGTACCTTTTTATTAGCATGAGTGAAAAAATGTAACAAAAAACGTTGCACTATGCGAGATGCAAATCTTGTTGGATACTGCAAGCCACTACGTGCATCATTTGATCGCGATGTCCATCAAAGTTATTGGTTGCATACTCGCGTGCAAACTCCCAGTCGTACATATCGCGATACAACTGTCGCGTATACTTCATACGCCCGATCTCGTTCACCCAGCCGATCGTCGGCGGCAATATCTTCTGCCAGTGCGAACGAATACCCAGCCGCAACCATCGAAACTTAATCTCGCTGTTCTTCGCACGGCTAAAATGCATCGTCTGCTCAAACTTCTCCAGCTTAGCGATCGGCTGCGGTTCCTCCTTGAGCAATCGTTGTAGAAATAGAATCATAACGTGCGGATCAAATTCGGCTTCGGAGAATGGGCAGTCGCTCGTCACGTCCCATGACAGCCAGCGTTGCACCATCGTGTCGCCCGCCTTTGATATCGTGAGATCGTAGACGGGCATTGTTGGTGGCATACCGGGTCGATGCAGCCAGCGATTCCATGGCACCGGCTTAAAGGAAGAGCGTGGAAATTCCTTTTCATAAAATCGTCGAAAGTCGTTCGTGCTAATCGATTGAAACTTGAATGCATCGAAATATTTGCGCAGAAATGGCTCAAAGACATCTAAGTAAACAACATCAAAGTGTTGTTATTGTAATCCTATTATTGTTAGGACTAGTAATTTAAATGTTCCGATCTTTATTGAATTAGACAAGCATAAAGTAACTTACAGTGGTTGTCATCACTAAAATACATGTGTTTCTAAGGGTATCATCATAGTAAAGCTACTACCATCGAGAGAGCACATTAAACTTAAGTCACTCTAAAGCTGGCTTAAGACCGAGCACATATCTAATTACCACCTATCTACTATTAGTCTCGATGGTAGTCGCTTCACTATGTGAGCACATTAATCGATGAGAATTGTTTACTCACTTTTCACCTGCTGAAAGCGGTTACTTTTTACGTGTTCGATCCGACAAATATCGGAACTAGAAATGTGCAAATGGGAGGTAATTTTGAGAGATCCATTGGAAACCACACAAGGGATGAGCTAACACGATCGGGAAAAATTTGATAATAGTTGAGAGGTACTATATGGAAAGACTAATATGAAAATAATGAGAGCAAATATAATTTTTGGTATTTGTCCTATGAAATCTAAAATCACCTGATCCTATCTGGCTACTATAATGAATTTGGAATCCCAGTACATATGGGGCCCAATAATTGATATTGGGAGTAGAATTTAAAGGTATGGGAATGTTTTTATTATGGAATGGAGTTTGGGAGAAGTTGGGATGAGAATATATATTTAGTCCCATGCACATCTCTAAACGGAGCGTGTGAATGAAATCTTCTTACCTGGACCACCCACAATTCTTTCGAGCTCGCGAAGAAATAAGTGTCCCTTTTCGGCAATCACCGCCGATGCAGCGTCGTCGGGATGTATGCCGCTTAAATCAGGCACAAGACATGTGAGCGCATTGGTCATTCCCCAACGATTCAACTACAACAAATGGCAATGATGCTACTTAGTACAAATACATATGTAAAAAAGTGTATGAAAAATTACTTACTGCTTCTTCCATATCAGTGGTGCCAGCCGATGCGTTATAGTCCTGCAGCGGCTTGCCATGCAAACGGCCCACAATCTTGCGCTCGAGGAACAAACTGAAAGATTCACTCAGCCAGATGTGTTCAAAGCTCACAAACGACACTAGGTTGCCGCTCCATGAATGCGAAATCTCATGGGCGATGATGTTTGTCAGCGAACGATCACCAGCCTACAAAACAAACATATATATAAGAAATTTCAAATTGGCTATAAAATATTTCTGACAGAAGACAAATTAAAAATTGACCATTTTTTTATATCGTTCAAAAATTTGTGGGCTACAGTCAGATTAAAAATCTACGATTTTTCGATGTTTTTAAGAATTCGCTCAGCCAGATTTGTCCAAAGCTAACGAACGACATCAGGTTGCCGCTCCATGCATGCGCAATCACATGGGCGATGATGTTTACGAAATAAATGTGTGGGTAAGATAAGAACAAGATACGAACTTTGGAATAGTTTTTAAGAAGTATCTGACAGAGACAGACTAAAAATGAACAATTTTGGGACGTTTTCAAAAGTTTTCATGACATTTTGCTGAAAATGTTCAAAATTTAATAATAACAGACAGATTATAAATTAACAATTTTTTCAACATTTCCAAGAATAGCAACCATTTTCTTGAATAAACGTTCAAAATTTGTTCGGTTAATAAATGTGCAGATAGACAAAAAAATAATGATTTTTTTGTTAAAAATATGACAAATTAATATGCGGACAGACACACAGACTAAAAAAATAACGAGATCTCATGTCTTAAAATATTTGTCCGCTTACTCAGTTCATTCAATTGTGAATCTTAGCTAGTGTTTCCTAAAGAACATGTAATTATTCCGCGAGCGGATTAATAAAACAACTTTTACAAGCAATGGTGCCATTTTTCATAGTTTATCGCATATTTATCGCATGCAATACACACTGAAAATATATTTGAGACATTTACTACCACCATACAAAACTCCCATAGATCGATGAAATATTTTGATAGTATTACACAAAACTAATTCTAAAAATCAACTCAGAAACTTAGAGTACGTGTCACCAATGTGAATTGTAGCTTTCTACAGACCAGTATTTTAGTACCAATGCTATTGCCATAAATTTGGACAAGAAATTATATTATGATATTGTGCCGACTATGCCTATTTCTTCATCCCAAATATGAGTAATTGGCCTGTTAGAGAAAATCATGTGAATCAGATATGAACCAAGTTGTAGCGAAAATATAAACAATCTTTCGAAGACATTTTTTGCTTTTTACTAGAGTTCTGTAGTTCCAAAAAGATATTGAAGCCCACTGGTCTATGTCGACATGATTAAAAAGCAAGTGAATCTTACCACTGCAGTTGGTGTGATAAAGCTCACGTTCGGATTTTCCATGCCGCCATAAGGAAAGCTTGCCGGTAGCACTAGCAGATCGTAGGTGCCCCACACATAAGGCCCGCAAATTTCTTCTGCAGCGTGCAGCTGCGCCTCAGTCCCAGAAAACTCTTTGGCTGCATCATCAATGATCTCAGATTCGGCCCAAACGGTTGAACGTGGGCCAATCGAACGATTATCGATTACGCCAATTGCGATCGCAATCAAATAGGCGGGAATCGGAATTTTTTGTTCAAACTTATACGTAACGTTGTTGGTGTTCTTTGCGGGTGAGCGATCGGTGCGTATTGCTGACATTACAACCGTCATCTCTTTTGGCACTGTAATCTATACGAAAAATACCAGTTTTTAATGCAAGTACAAGAACTTGGATAATTCAATAAGCTACTTAGCGTCAACGGTTTAATGATAGGAATATCGCAAAAATGATGTACCCTCGTGTAATAAAATATTTTAAACGACTACAACCAAATTCACTCATTATTTCCTCAAATTCTAGACCGTTCATTGATGTCTTAAATGTAACAAAGGATCTATCTTTCATAGACGGTCACAGAACGGGTCAAAAACTTCACTGGATTGTGATAAACACATTGTTGAACGATACAAACTCGGTATCTAACATGTAGATAATCATTTATCCTGAGTTTGTTGTACAGAATACTTTGGGAGATATTTATGATTTAAATAATCTGATGCACGTTCACTCGACGGTTTACTACTATTTGACTTTTTGGCTGATAACATGGACTTCGCCTTCTTTGGAGAACTTTACCTGGACAAACTTCAAATTCTAGACAGTTAATTGATTTTTGGTGTAAACCAAACGATCTATGTTTCATAGACGTTCACAGAACGAGACAAAAACTTCACTGGATTGCGACGAGTACATTGTTGAATGGTACAAACTCGATACCGATCATGTGGATAGTCATTCATACTAAATTCATTGTACAGAATACCTTTGGAGATGTTTATGATCCAGATTATCTAATACATTCTTCAACGACGGTTTACTAACAAAAGATTGTGGATTTTAATAATTCTTCTTTGTGGGGGCGTTTTATCGGTCTACCATTGCGCTCTTGTCTAAAACGGTTATGAAGAAATTGGTTTTTGAGACATTGAGAAAGGATTATCGCTGTAGAGATTATCTAACACGTCTTCTTTTTGGAAGGGATTTGAAACATCGAATGATATGGTTCTTTATCCATTATTATAAAATATCGCTCATAGTCACTTACAAGTAGTAGTCGTGGATTTGTCGGTAGTCGTTTAAAGAATTATATTACACCAAAAACATGGAGATTAAGTACTAATTGAATAATTACCTCAGCTGTATACGGCGTTTTAACGCTTGGAGTATCCTGGCAAGGCAAAAAACTCCTCGCATGAATTGGCTATAAAATATATTCAAGTAGATGTCTCGCATTATTTAAACATTTAGTAATCTTTTGACAGTGAAAATCTTGTCACTATTCGGTTTAGAATAGGGTATAAATACAATGAACTCCCTCTACTTCAAAGCCTGGCGGCACAGGAAATTTACAGTGACTTTAAAGAGCAGTTTTCTGCACAAAATGATTAATTTCTGGGTATTCTAAACTACTATACTCGCAAAATTCTTCTAGCTACTATTTTACTGGAAGTAATCCTTAGAATATAAAGAGCGTGACATTACTTTTAGAGGCTGAAATATTCGGTTTTATTTTTCTACTAAAAACATGAAAATTTAGACATTTTGTGATATTTGTTTCACATTTCATATTTATTTTATTACTCATTTTACTTATTTATTTTCAAATTGCTATTTTGAATTGTAGAATACCTTAGAATGTTTCTTGGGACCCTGAGAAGGTAAATGGTAATTTCAAAGCTCTTTTTACAAATACTTTTCAAGTGACTTCCTAATTGCTGTGTTATTTAACTTAGACAAATTTTGATATAAAGGATGCAATTAGTTCTCACTGTCAAAGACTGATTCAATTATATACCGACCTCGAACTGGCTGAAAACGTACGGATACCGCTTGCCGCATGTCTGCAACGGTCCCAGCCATTGCAAGCCGGACGCGAAGGGGCTCGTTTCGTATTTGATCGTAATCACACACCTGCGACATCATCGTTGTGCTCAAAAAACAAACAATACGGAATTTACGCAAAACCCTACTCATTGCTCTCGCTCTTCGCCAGCGTTACTGTCAACCGTGAGCCAAAGTCCTCATTTCCTTCGGCAATCTCATACGGTAACTCCGCTTTCGTCGTGTGATCGCTGATCGATTTAATATATAAATTTTTGACATCGAGAATCTGGCAAATTCAAATAAAATGAGCTAGGTATGTGGAGGACATATTTGCTTGTGCATTTACTAAGTTGTTTGTGGTAGACGACTTTTTGTGAACAGTTAGATCCACCTCGCCGTCAAAGCTCTCACCATCAAAGTCCACCTGAAGACGTAGTTTCACGTAGATGGTCTTGACCATATCTGAAAGTTGGCTGATTAGTATGCTGCTCAGGCAGTGTATTCTCATTTGGCGTTTTTAGTTTTGAAGCGTTTCTTCGATAGACCGACCTCGTGCTTAGATTAGGTTACTACAATTTTACGATCTCTCAATGCAAGCTAATATAAAATGTAAATAACAACCCTATCGATGAATAAATCTATCTCTACTCCAAACTGGACCTCTTTCAAAAAAAAAAACGCTCCAGAACACAAAATTCCAAATGAGAATACATCTCCAGATCTACATTGCATGAGATGATATAATCTTGGATAGAATATATATAGAATACACTAAACCCATGATTCGCTATTGGTGTTCCATTGATATTTTTAAGGGGTCTGTGCAGGGTCACACATAATTTAATATTTCACATTCAAAATGTTCTTTGCAATTGATTTTGATATAGTTTCAAAAGTTTTGTTTAAGATATAAATTAATTAGGGTTGCAAAAGTATGTACTGCAGTTTTAAAGGGTTTCGTTTTAAAAGACAATTGGAAATCGCTTGTATACAGTTCCGAAAAGAGCGTAACTCCTCACAAAAGTAAGTCTTTAGAAAAGTTGGTTTCCGTAAATAAGCTTGCTCCCTCGACACTTTAGCGGTTAGTATTATGTCAATTATTTTGATGGTGATTGGGTTTACCTGGTCGCGCATACGAGCTAGGATCGATCGGGCTCATACGTTTCGACTCCATCATCTTCAAGTCACTTATGTTAGGTTAGTAGAACAGCGCATATAATCGCGATGATGCAACACATTTTAGGTTAGGTTCGTGCTACAAATCATAATACAAGCTCGAGTGATTGCTTGATATACTTTTTACCTTTCTATCTTTGATTTGTTGTCATCATCTAGTTCTGCGTCATTAGGGATGGTCTCTTTGGGGGTGCTTATTGTTGGATCACCTTTGTGTGAAACGCTTGTAGCCTAAAAACAACCTGACAAATACCTAATTGACAAGGTGTGAGATTGAAATCCTTACTTTTCGATCCATCTATTCACACTTTACCATAATAAACACTTAAAAAATTCATCAACCGGCGCAAAATTTCGTATGACACGTTAAAAAATATAAACAAAATAAACAAATGCCGTGCTACAAAGTTGCGTTGCCGTGCGCACGGTACCTTATTGACATCGCGCGGGATATTTGAAATTTACAAATTTAGGTTATTTTTGCATTCACATTTTACTACACGAAACACTTTAAAGATCACCAACATGAATAAAATTTAGCATAACACGTAAAAAATGTAAATAAAGTAAAAGTGCCACAAAATTGAGTTTCCGTATGCGCGCTACATTATCGACATCGCGCGGGATAATTGAAATTTACAAATTTAACTTATTTTTGTGTAAATTTTTTACATTACACACTAAAAAATCACCAAGCGGGACAAAATTTCGTACAATACGTAGAAAATATAAATAAAATAAAGAAGTGCCTCAAGAGCGTTGCAGGGTGTGCGCTGTCCTATCGACAATCGTGTGGGATATTTGAAATTCAAAAATTTAAGTTATTTTTGCATTTATTAAAAAATAACAAAAATATACAGTAGTAGTATATTCTACCAATCATTCAAAACATCAGCGAAAACAAAAAAAGAATATATAAATAGTTTACGTTTTAGATTATTTTTCTTCTTCCGCGTTTTTTTTACAAAAATAATTATTACATCTTTTTGAGTTTTTTGGTGATGATTTTGAATGAAACGCACGCGCAGCAGCATTTGTGTGGAAAATTTTTGGGACGAGCCACTCTATAATTATATATATATAATATATTAGTAAAGAATAACTTTATTGAAATAATTTTTCTTTACAATATCACAAGTACTTTTAAGTTTTTTTTGACATGTCTTTACAGTTAAATTATTAGACGTTTTTTCATGATTTTTTCTCTTTTCGTTTCGATAAAAAAATAAGAAAACAAAACTTTATTCTTACAAAATATTTTCATCTCTGCGTTTTATCGGTTAGTCTGCGTTTGTATAATTATGTGTGTGTATGAACGGAAATTTTACTAAAATTAAACAAAAAAGCGTTGAAAAAATTAATAAAAAGAAAAAAACCATAATCTACCTAAATTCAATTTTATCGTAGCAGGGTTTAAAAAAATCTATTTTGTACTTGACTATACAACAATCGACGTATATAAAATAATCAGTTTTCTTTCCTTATTTCGCAACAAAAAAAATTATATAAATGAGGAAATTAAAAAAAACAACAAAAAAAACAATTTTTTGCGTTATGTTAAAAAACGTAATGGAAAAATTAATAAATTAAAAAAAAAGAAGAGGATCCCAACAATTTCCCATCCAAATAGTGTGAGTTTGTGTTTTATTTTTTTGTTTCTCTTTCTCTGATCATCTGTTTTCTAAAATCTATTTTATTATTTTTTTTCTGTTTTGTTTAATAAAAAAAACAAAAAGAAAACGATTGTAGGCTTATGTTACGTTGTCGGGAGCTAATGAAGCGCTCATAATTTCATCAAACGATTGTTCCAGGCAATGCTTCAACTCCGCATAGCTCACAACCAGAAGGCTTTGTTCATCACGCGACATCAGACAGACCTAGAAACAAACAAATACAACGTCAAATTGATTATTATATACAATTTCAAACGGCGCCACAAAAAATAATAACGCCGGCTGCAATCTATACGCATATACATCAAACGAAACTTGTTTATACGCCCTGTCATGACCAATTTTAATTTAATTCGGCCTGTGGCCATAATAATTAGAAAGAAAGGTAAGATTATTGTTGCATGAATCAACATGAATTAATGGAATAGGAAATTTTGGTCAGTAAATAATTTTAAACATTAAAAGTGTAATATTTCTTAAACTTCAGTAGATTTTTTCTAACAATTTTCATTATTTTTTTAAATTTGTCTATTATTTTACCGTTTTAAGATCAAATTTGCTCAAAATTCATTTGGAAAAAAATAACAAACCAAGAGAAATTAACATGTTTCATACTAAAATTTCAATATTTCTGAGAAATTTGCGTTACAATCTGCAAACTACTGTCTGTTTTTTTTGTTTTAACAGCGACTTTGCTTAAAATCACTTGGAAAATACAACCATTAACATCTTTTTATGTAAAACTCCTAAAATTTCGATATTGTTAGAGCGAGTTTCAACTTGTATATAAAAAACTAATAAAAACTATTGTGTTTCATACTGAAGTATTAAAATTTCAATATTTTTGAGAAATTTGTCTTGAATGGGTGATTTTGATGTTTTAACAAAAACTTTGCTGAAATTCACTTGGTAAATGCAAATGTCAACTTTTTTTTAGACGAAGCTACTAAAATTTATGTATTTTTAAAGTGTTTTTCAGTAATATCTTTAAATTACTATCTTAGTTTGTTATTTTAATATAAATTTTGGTCAAAATCACATGTCAAATGCAAAACAACAAGTAAAATTAACATAATTCTTACTAAGCGCTATTAAAATTTTCGTTTTAATGATTTGCATTACAAATATAAATTTTACTTAACATGGTTTGAAAAATACAATAGAATGAACAAAATTAGCATATTTTATACCAAAACTACAAAAATGTATAAATTTTCAACAATTGGAATTAAATCTTTTAAATTATTGTTTGATGTAGCCGTTTTAATATAAACTTTACTCCAAATCACTCGGAAAATAGATAAAATAATAAAAATTAATATGTATCAGTTAAACTAAACTACTAAACTTTTTATATTGTTTGAGTGATTTGTACAAAAAATTAGTACTAAAAATCAATCAATTACTATCTTTTTTATTGTTTTAAAAAAATCCTGACAAATGACAAAAAAAACTAATAAAAATTACCATATTTCATATTAAACTATTAAAATTTCTATACTATTTGAGTGATTTGCATTAAAAATCTTTAAATTACTGCCTGTCGTTACTGTTTTGGTATAAATTTTGCTCAAATCTACTAATACATATATCATAATCAAAAGGAATTATTTTACTTCTTAGAAAAATTGGTTTGGTATATGACCTATCTATTCGATATAAATATTACAGTCGCATATAAAAATTCCACCGTATTTGAATTGTTTTTACAATGATAATATGTAGTCGCGTTCCAGGCTAATTATAACACAATGCTGATAAATAATGCAAAATTTACTGCGTATATTTTTGTATGCGTTTCACCTTGATTGTCGCAACAAATTCATTATTGAGCAAATATGCAGGAAAAATTTGCTTATTGTTATTGTTATTGTAATTTTGCTAACCTTTTCGGGCACGCCAGCGTCCAGCTTATTTAAGCATTGTATAACGTGCGCCATATCAATCCACGGCCGTCCGTCCTCCATCACCTGATGAAATACGTAATCGCGAAACAGCTTCAGCATGTAACGGTCGCCGGTCTCCGACCATGTACCATCCAAATTGAATCTGTAAAGAATGATAAAAATCAGTTGGATATATATAATTAGATGGTTGCGATGATCGTACTCGGGCCGCTCATTAATTGTGCCAAGTTTCACCATCAGTCGAAACAGCCGACCATTCTCCATCTCCTTGGCGACTTCGTTCTCCAGCACGTCGGTGCGCGACTGTATATTGTCCAGCTGCATGTAGAAGCGAGCGCCGATCATCGGCATGAGATCGGCGAGGCTGCGTCGTCGATTCGTCAGCAAGTACCTATGAAAATATACAAGAATTTGGGTTTTGATTTGATTATTCGACTATTAGCGTTTTTTACATGATGAGATTGCGTAGATCCGTCGTATAAGTGCGTGTCACGCATTCAATGGCGGTGGTGATGTTCGCCGGCTGGACGGCCATCGTAGACTTGCAGCCGAGCGCCAGCACCAGCTTGCCGAGGGCGGTAAGGTCCTCCTGCTGAAAGTGCTCGACTACGGCCGGACTTGACGGATCGGTGAGGATCACGTCCATCACGCCCAAGCAGCTCAGGCGCAGCCGATGCCCGGACGTGATGATGATTTTCGTTGGATCAAGGCTCCTACATGCTAAACCTAAAATAATCAAATTGCAAATATTTCATTTTATATTTAATAAAAAGTCATATTAAATACGCAATATACATCTTTTATAACAAAAAAAGTCCACTAGGCAGAGAGGGTTTTTGGACTCACATTTTATTTGTAAAAAATATCCTTCCTCTCAGTTTTTGACCCTTTTATTGTAAAGGCTGTAATTGATCAAGATCGAAAATGATCGTTAATTATATCTACGACGAATCCGAGTATGATCAGGAATATTCGTTTATTCTCGGATAAAAGTAATAAAGTGCAGTCTTTTTGCACTGAGTTTTTAGATAGAACTAGCTTTAGGATAGGCCGTTTTATAAGTAACTTCTAGCGCTACCCAGTATTTTAGGAATAATGTTTCTCAAAGTAATATATTTTCCTTTAATTAATATAAGAACACAAACAAGAGATAGGCATCGAATACTACCTATTATATTACAGGATACATAACTAAAATCCGTACAAAGTGCAATTTAAAATTGAGTCGTTTTGTACTATTATATTGCAGATTATTAAAAATTACGTTTTAGATATATTAAGACAGACGTGTCAAAGTCATTTCAGCAGCGTATGATTCATGGAGGCTGCATTGAAATTTTACTTTTATCATAATATTCTAATACAAGAAAAAACAAAAATGATTATTTATGATGATCTTTCTTGAACTAATCAAGGTTGCTAAATAGAAATATCTGACTTAAAGCATCTGCTAAAGTACTACATGTCCCTAGGCACTAATATGAAATGGTGAGTGTCACCATTAAGTATCATCATTCCAAATTTCATAAGATTTCATTGGTTAGAGATTGAATTACAGTCTATTAAATCATCAGAGAAGTTTTTGCTTACCTGAAGAATGAATGATTCGTAGCGCCGACGTCAGTTGAATGATATAGTTCCAAATGAGCGGTTCGGGAAGTTTATTGTTTTGAGTATGGCGTAGAATACTATTTTTCTGATGCGAGTATGGACGTGGAGTGCTTGGATCGCTTGCAAACGGATCCGTATACCCATTCATCTGATCCGAGAAATGCTTGTTCATCAACGTTTCGGAGCCGGGATGATAGTCGTACACAAATACCATTGCTGCAACAACGCACACATCACATCACATCACATCATAATCATCATCGTCATATCGTTGTGTTGTGATGCATATATACATACAGTTATCACCAAAGTCTTTAGTCGTAAACACCTCCTTCAATTGAACAATATTGGAATGGACAAGTTTCTTCCACATATCAACGTACGTCATACATTTTGTATTTTGTAAACGAAACCCTACACAAAAAATACAATTATATTGCTGGAAATTCAACAATCAAGCCATTTGTTAAACAAATTGCTTGTTAGAAATTTCTCACAAATAAATACATTTCACATACGAGTAATTTGACGTAAAATTAAACCCTTTGCGGCACATACAATAAAAATGCTTTGTACACTGTTAATTATTCTAGGATAAATCAAAACTATCTCGTCACAATCAGCGGATAATACTTTTCTTGCATTTTTGGTAAAGAGTCTAACTTTAGATTGTAATTCATGTACAATAGTGAATCAAATATAAGCCAATATTATTTTTATTCAATTTATTGGCAAGCGATAAAAACACGAAGGCATAATATTACTCTTTTAACATAATCGTTAGCTTTTCTGACAAATTTTGTTATTGTTATTGCGAAATAAATGTATTATAAGTATATGGTGTATTTTAGCGATTTTTGCATTTTGATCACTCACAATAAAACATCGAATTATAAATGCCTTGTCGTAGAGTCAAATGCTAAACAGGCATACTATAGAAAAGATACAGATTTCTTTTATGCTGCAGTAACGCAATGTTTTGCTCCACATAACTGTCCTAAATGAAAAAAATGACCTGTACGATACTTCAACATTTGCTCTACAATCCGCAATCGTCTTACAACTATCTGAGCCGTTGAGGAAAGCTCTAGAAGGGCATAATAGTGATGAGAATACTACATTGCTATTGTTCATGCGCAAATAGCTCATGAAACAACATTTGATTTAGATTAATAGTATAAAAACAACCCAAAACCTTTGGAAAAATACTTATTTAGTGACATAGAAAAACAAATTTTAAAAACAATGCTTATATAACGAAGCTGAATGTGTCGGATACCGGGAATCCAACCCGAAGCCTTGCGGTTTATATCCTAGTATCTTAGCCACTTGACCACGAAACATCTTCGCTGCTTATACTCATAAAATACTTTAAAATAACACATACCAATCTCAATGTTTAAAAAACCTGATAATTAACATAAATATGCTTTTCCAAACATTAAATGTTACAAAATATTGTATGGTCGCAGACTCTAAACCTCTACACAAAGTTTGGTAAAGATAGGTTAAGTATAAGTCACTTTAAAAACAATTTTAAGATTTCAAACAAACATACCTACAAACACCCCAAGTTAATATAAGCATTAATATTTTTATCCTAAACGAATTCATTTAAATAAACCGGTTTTTTATTTGATTCAACCCTCGTATTGTAAGCAATTATTTCATTGAAAA
>JARJDW010019459.1:0-39126 GCA_030264715.1 Adinopsis sp. GC000173 | reverse complement strand
AAGGGGATTATTTATGGTTTTCTGATAATTTTGTAACAACTATACTAGAATAGATGAAAAGAATTGGGAACCGCTGTTTTAATTGTAGCGATAACGATAATTAGCAATCTTTAATACTAAAATTACTATTTAATGTTTTTTTAGGTCTTCCGAACGATCGGTGCTTGGACCTGTTCGAAGTGAAAGAATCGCGCACGATTTTCGCTACATGCCACGAACAGGAACCGCCGACGCGGATCGTCTCCACCGGCAGCAGCCTGGAGATATCGCTCACCGCCTATGAGAGTCTAGTCGCCCGACGCGGCATTATCTTCCATTATACGGCCGTCGGCTGTCCCACTCCGCGACCGCCCGGCGACGGCTACTTTGTCTACCGCAACGATACGGACGCCTTTTATAGCTGCTCGATCGGCTACGCATTTCCCGACAGTCTGCAGCGCAGCAAGCACTTGAAGTGCTTGGGCCACGTATGGAATTACAATTTGCCACTGCCTGATTGTATCGGTGAGTGCTACTACTGCTGCCATATTCCATTTAATCAATTTTGATGAGCTGTTGAAATGCGCTGTTTATGTAAGCGTTTACGCGGTGGAGTTGCGTTTATTCACCTCGACTTGGAACAGGGACGGATTGAAATTAGCTAAAAATATTTTTAACAATTATACATCACAAACATTTTTACTGGTTCTACATGATCAACTGCAAAAATAGTAAAATAATTATTTGTTACATTCGAAAGTTATAAAAATCACTCAAAATAAATGAGAAATATCAGGATTTTAATTTTGAAATAATAATTCTTAAATTATTCATTAAGCAAGCAAAGATTATTTCACAATTACTCTATTCAAATTAATCATCTAATCTGAATCGTTTTCATCCATTCCATTTATAATTTAAGTGTGCGGAAAGTAATTCCACCTAACGATAAGTAGGGTTTTGCTTATTTAATCATAATAATTCTCAAATATAATAAAAATAATAAATAAAAATACTTTGCGCATCATTTGCTTGTTTTTATGGCCTGTAATATGTAAAAGAATTTAGGAATTTGCCAAAATGATATGAACTTGACTAGGAAAATGTTGCAGTAAATAAAATTATCTATCGCTATAAAATGATTGAATTTTTTATGAATTTGAGCAAGTCACATTCACACTAGTATACTATTTTGTTCACAATATTATAATATATTGTCGAGCGCCTTTCGTATGATCTTTCTAAAATAAATAATATTTAGGGTAGGAAATGAGTTATACCTTTGAAATAGGGAGCGTATTCTATAAAAGTCATGCTTCGTGTTGCGAATTCCATCTTTGTTCAAATCAGTTCGGTTTTTGGGCAAGGGATGCAGGCGTGATAGAAAATGTAAACAATGCATGTTTATGATATTTTCTGTCGTGCTTGTGTTGAAAACCTGAAATACAAAGATGGAATACACAACACGGAAGATGACATTTACAGAATACGCTCCAGTTAGATTCTAAAAAATAATGACATTAACACACTTCATAATTTATTTAGTAACTCCATGAGACTTTTAAGATTAAATTTTGGGTGGTATTTTTTCTTTGCATAGGAGGTACATTTTGATAACATTTTTCTTTGATTGCCTTTCGACAATTTTCTTCAAAACGTTTAAAATCGATAGAAAAAATAATTGAAACTGCTGAAAGACCAAAAAGTTGAAAGAAAATCATCCCCCACGGGTAATAAAATCCATCCAACATTTAATTTTTGAGAATTTCGAGAAAAGACGTGGATATATTATTATGTATATTCTTGAATGAAATGCGGTATATTATCTAGTATTGTAAAATATGATAACCTTATTTGTTATTTAAACAAACTGATGATGCTGCGATAGAGAATTATGTTTTGTTCTCTTCGACTGGAAGTAAAATTTTAGCGATTTATGAATCTAGAATAAAACTCGTCAAAATAAACCAAATGTGCACAAAAATCGATTACTACTTCACCTCTATTTACTATTGTTTAATTAATCTAATGTCAGAAAGAAACCATTATTTTGTTTCTTTTATGCCGAAAGTAAAATTTTCGTGTTTTCCGAGATTCCAAATAATTTACGTACCATTTGCTTGTGTTTACGTTCAATAAATGTAACGAACCTATTTGCCAAATTGATATTAACTCGATTGGAAATGTCTAGTATAAATATAAATTTAATTTCATCACATTGCAAAATATCTAAGTATACTAAAATGGAAAATTTTAAAATAAAAGATTTATGTAAATTGCCACAAAAAGTGTTGGTTAATTAATGCACGTACATGTATTAATTCAACGTGAAATTAAGCGTAAAATTTGCATTTTTTTTACAACGTAAATTGCTGCGAGAATCGTTTGTTTTATGCAAATTTCCCATTTTAACAAATTGCTTCTATTATATCACTTTAAATTCTAATAAACGCTAACGATTTCGCTGCTCGATTTCGATTTCAGTGAGCGATAATATTGTGGTGTGTATGTGTATGTGTGTGTATATAGTTTAAATTCGTTACATCCCTTTAACCTTCACCCTTGAATAAGTACAGCGATAAGCGGCCGTTTGCTAATTTGTGCATTCATTATTTATTGACTTTTAATATCTCATATCTTTATTTCAACCCCCATTTTCATTTAAACGCGCACCGATTAAGCGGGCATGCTGATAAAATATTAATGTGCAACGCAATTCCATTTCAATTTAATTACTAGACTATTTATTACATTGTGATAAATTTACAGATAATAATTAGTTCAGCTGGTCAAAAAAATTTAACTTCCGCCGAAAAAATGTTAATCGTTAAACAGCATAAAGGCAATTATTGCACAAACACGAGATGAGATCATTTTGAGTTTGTAGCACGTAACGTTGCTATGTAATTAAGGACGAAGGATGAGTGTAATTTCTTTTGCCCTAGAGCATGCTATGCCAGAACACTGTTTACAATTTTTGCGCTTTGTGCCAACATTTATGCCAGCTTGAAATCGCAACATCATGCATAATTTAATCAAACATTCCGTAGGTATAGTAGCTAAATTTCATGATGAATGACTCTAAAAATTATTAATTAAAATTATTCATCATGCATTATTTCACAGAAACGAATCAATATTTCCTATACATTCTAACTAACTTTTATGACGCATGTTCGTTCAGTGTTTTGAAAGCTTTTTTATATAATACCCAGTTAATTTTTCTATCATATGTATAGGTGTATTAAAAAGAAAAGCTTTCACTAGCATCATTTATATTCATTAGTGCAAAGCAAACTGTTGCATGTTGTGATTAAAATAAAAAACTATACATTGCCTTAACAAAAAAGTCTATGCGATATCAACAACAATACAGCTCGGTAAGATGAGTAACGGCTTCCTGTAGTTATTTGTCTGCATTGTTGTACGAACAAAATTATCTTTCAACAAAAACTCTAATTGAATAAAGTGATACTCGGAATCTATGCTGCTGAATGAAATTAAATTATTGTACAAACATCAATGAAATCAATTACAATCACTTCTAATTTCATACATGTACGTATTTACACGCAAAATTGAATTATTGTCTAATAAATCACTGTGGGAATAGATGAAATATTAAAAACAATATTAATGTGACAATTGTTATTTGAGGAAATTTAATTTATCGTTTAAAACCTGATATTTTACTAAACAATAAGCAAAATATACTCAATCATTCAACAGTTCTTTTGCATAAATAACATAAATTCCCAAAAAATCGTGTAATAAATACAAGTAATATTTACAAAAATTTTCAACATATTTCAAAAATTGTGTGAAATGAAAAATGTATAATAGTATGTAGCACATGTTTTTGATGTATATTTTCTCATAAAATCGTACAAAATAGTAATCATTCATTATTTCCTATTGTAACATTAATATTACTTTTAATATTTTATCTGTTGTTTGTTATTCAATATATAAAACAGCGATTCAAGAATTTCCATATTTTATTAGTAAAAATTCCACAAGTTCGTCTTTTCTTGGAACATCTTTTTTAAATTCATTAGAGTTTTGAGAGAGAGAGAGAGTGATTATTAATTGCAATTAACAAAATATTGCATGAAATGTATGTATAAGGCATATAAAAATCCAAAACTAATTCATTTTTATTGCAAAAATAATAGGTATAGTGAAAATTGTATTAGCTGATAGAAATACCCAAAATTAATGGACATATAAACAAAATTATCACAATTTTACTAAACTTAGACTGCGTTAATTATACCAGATATCTCCGAAATACAAATTATCTCAATTGCAATTAATAACCACAAACTGTGTAATTAATTAATCAACATTTACTAAAAATTGTCGACTGTCTTATTTCAAAGTCATGTAAACCAAAAAAAATAGTTGAATGAACGTACCTACATCCAAAATCATATTAAAATAATAATATTCGCAATGTTTATTGATGTAACAATAGAAAATTTAATTTATTGTTTAAAACTGTTTCAATCTGCTTCTTTATTTATTAAACAATGACCAAATTCAATTCAATCAAACGCAGGTAATATACGCACATAATTACAATGTTACATAATAATGATTATCGCACAATTTATGTTGACATTTCTATTGATTTGCCAAATAAAAATATAATCTGTTAGTGGAGTAGTAATCGCATCTGATAATGCAATGAAATTATTGATATGAAAAAAGTTAATTAAATAACAATATGGTATATACAAACCTAACACTATCGAACATACACACAATTTTCTAATTAAACTAAATTCAGTGAGTACCAAAACCGTACAAATATTGAATCTAATTTGAATATATTATTTAGTCCGTTCCTGCGCGCTAAAACGCTCATTGCAAACAACCGCTGCCAGCGCACTTCCAAAACTCAAGTAGTCTTGCTACAAACGCGCTAATAAACAAAACGAATATAAGGTAATTAACATTCCATTTCTAAAAAATTAAACAAAGACCGATAAAATATATGTGTGATAAAAATATTCCGAGCGCGGTCGGCTACTTGCTGTTTGTTGATAAAGCCATAATCATTTTGTTTTTATACTCTATATTTACTATTATAATACGAACAAATGCGTCGTAGTATTTAAAAAAGTGTGGTAATTAATACGTTTTGCAACCTCACATAGTTTGCGATTCGCATTAATTGAACTAAATTGCAATACACACGATAATTTTGCTGTATTGTACGACGGCGTCTTTTGTCCAAGAATGCAATAAAAGTAATAAAGATAAAATTACCGAGTTCATTCCTTCAATATGTGAGTACAGATTCTGATTCAGTTCGTTCCTACCGTTCCTACGTGTGCTACCAGTAACACAAACGTGCTCAAAAAATTCGATACATTGCAATATTATGTAAGTAAATCAAAACGACCTATCAGATTTCGTTCACTACGATAAAGATGAATTGAATTATATATTTGCTTCCATATCAAAGGTCATTTTTAATTAATCTTTTTACTAAATATTTCCGATAGCGTGACTTTATAGCTCACATGTTGGATTTTAACAAAGCATCTAGCGTTTAGCAACTCTATCGTGTAACTCGTATAACTAATAGCATTACAATCAGTTTTTCATCATTTATAAGGTATGATTAATTCATAATTTAGAAGAAATGTTCAATTTTTAATAGAAAAATCATAGGTTATGTTTCGAACTAAAAACGTGCTCTATTTATTATTGATCGAACTAGCATCGTGTTACAGATTTCTGTAATTTCAAATTTAAATTCTTGTATGTTTTCAGAATTTGCCAAAGATAACATTTTACTTCTCGATATTTTATCCAACACACGCAAAAATATGTCTGAATCGCTTTCAGGTATGTTTTATTAATAAGGATCAATGAAGTGAAAAGCTAACAATAGCTATAACTTGAAGATGGAATGCGTTTATAATTAACAAAAACTTCAGTACTGGGAGACGAGACGATATTATTTCCTGTTTTGTATATCGCTGACGCATTCACTAGCGTATCTACACTCGGACTTTATCGTTGCCAACAATTTTGAAATCACAAAGTGAAGGTGAAGAAAATGTTACATTATCATACAAGCCGCATTCCTAGACTTTTTCATTTTGTGGCGCGTCGTAGTTTCTGCAAAGCGTCTTCACAACGCTATACATTCTACACACGAGGAAGTTGAGATTTGTGGAGGTCGAAAAGTTTGAGTAGATACATTTTGAATGCGCCAGTGATCTACCTATTTATGTACACAAAACTGGAAAGCCCCTAGTGAGATAATATACTTACTAATGTTTTTCGTTAATTACTGCTGAATAAAACCATACAGTATTCATGTTGTACCAAATGTCCGCTTTTCATTTGATTGAATCTCATATTTTATATATTGCTAAATCATTAATTATGATGATTTGTATTTTTTAGATCTTGTTGCACCATGCGTAATTATAGTAGCACTATTTGTTATAAACGCAATTATTTTAATTGCTTTATACCAATACAAAAAAAGGTAATATGACGCTTTTAATGTCTTAGCAACCATTTGTTAATATTTACGCAGATACTTTTACAGGAAAACTGCCTTATATACAGAACAAGAATTAGGAACGATGCCTATTCATTCAAATGGAAACACGGCTTGACATATTTATAAATTCTAAGTTTATATATTTGATATATATATATAATTTTTGTACTTTAAAATGCCGCTTCGATGAATTTATTTAATAAAATAATTAATTTTATATATTATAAGAGAAGATGTACTAAATTTGTTCCTTCGACAAAAATATAAACTAATTTATTTATATTATAATATGTATTATACAAATTAATTAAAAATATTTCTTTAGCGGTTCTCCCAGCACCTTTTCCAATTCCTGGATCGCTTGCTGGCACGCCTTCTCAACGCTCTCTTCTTCATCTTCCAACAATTCGGATAAGAACGGTATCGTTTCAGGCAGCAGCGGCAGGAAGTCCTCGCCTAGCTTCTTGCATACTTCATGTAAGCAATCCAGCGCTATTAATCGAATACTTGGCTTGGCATCGCGCATTTTAAGCAAAATTTCGTAATTCATTTGCTTCCATAGCACATCATCGGCCGCTGCTACCGCCAAATTTACAATACAAGGAATTACCAACTCTCTTGCTCTAGTCTCAAAATTACCCACTGCATTATCGAGCTGATCAACAATTGGCTGCATTAAAATAGCAAAGCGCTCCTTATTAATAAATTTCTGATCATTATTATATTTGAAGATGTGACTTAATGTATTTATAACATTTTCCAGTAGGATTATATTCTTCTGCTCGTCGTTGAAATATAAGTGATTGTTTTTGTTGACATTGCAGGCATCCAATAAGGAAGCGGCGTTATTAACTAACTGTCCGGCGAATAACACGAATAAACCTTTTAATGCACTGGCAAGACCATGCGATAGCGCGTAGAATGTTATCACGCGTTCGCTTTTAGAATCAGCGCGTATAGCCCAATCATATAGCTTGAAGTAAATCGGCTTGAAATGGGTTTCTGATAGCTTCAATATCAGGGAAGTAAATGCGTCGATGATATGCGCTTCCACCTTGTTAGTCTGCTCGAGTTCGCATTTAATTTCGCATCTAAACTGTAATGCATGTAAGAACACGTTTGTGAATTCGTTTGTTAGCTCTCTCTTCTCCGAATCTTTTAAGTTATTTATACTGTGAGTTAGCATGGACATTAACGGGCCTACTGCATCGTATTCTGCTTTTTTAATCAAGTATTGGTACGCATTTTCAATTTCAGGAAGTAAGATGCGCGCTGGAATACCAACGACCATTTTGTCCTTTACAATCTTCAATTTACTAACGAATGGAACTACTTTAGGGTCAGTGCTGTCATTATCCCATTTATCTGATAAAATCGATAGTTGAACCATTATCTTCTCCAAATGGGGGCTTAAGAATAAAGCTAGTGCATCGAGGATTTTCTGTAAGAAGGTTATTCCACTCAGAAGTAATAAAGTAGGCTGCGCATCATCCTGGCTTGCCTTAAATATTTTGATTATCGTAGGTACAACTTTGTTGAGAGTTGGAATTGCGCGCGATCGTAAATGAGTATACAGCTCGGCCAAACACAGTATTACAGATGCTAGAATGTTTCCATCAAGATCATCCTTGTTTATAACATCGGAAACAAAATATAATATTTCCATAAACTTGTCGGAGTTGCTGGACGCTAGTAAGCGCGTAAAGAGCTTCAAGCTGAAAAGAGCCGTTTGGATTAAAATTCCCTCTTCGTTATCCAATTTGTTGCTATATAGCTGCTGCTTTACAATAGTAAACAGCGTGTGTACAACATCGTTTAAGTCTTTGTCGCTGCAATTAGCAAAAAATTGCTGATTATTTTGCAGTTTATTGTTTAATAATTCGATTGAACGCCGCTTGATTGCATTCAAATTGTACACCATTAAACCTTTAACTACAAGCAAGAACATTTCAGGTGTTAGTAACGCATTTAAATTATCTAATATATCGTAAGTATGGTGAGTAATTGCCTTCCAATACTGCGCTTGTGGAGTGTTTGCGTGTTTCTCGCTGCATTTCTGTAGATCTTTAATATATTTCAACGTAGTAATGATGGTTTCGCGGAATAAACTTTCTAAATTGACAGCATCGTCATGATCCAATAGCGCCACCTTCTCAACATACTCCTCACTTGATAGCATCTTTGAGATGAACGTTACGAACAAATACTTATAGTGTCGGAATTGTTTTGGCGTAGAATGCGTAAAATCGAATATAGTATCCTTGCACTGTTTGTCAACGTCTTCGGGTAGATTCTGCAAAGTGCTCATCAGTTTCTTGCACGTTGTTAGAGTGGCAACGACTGGAAATTGTAGGCACAACGACTGCGCGATGTCAAGCAGCTTCGCACTGTACGCTTTCTGTTGTTTCGGATTACAAAAGGCAGCCGCATGGAAGACCAATTGCATAAATAAGTGAAGATGTTCCGTTCCGCCAATCTGCGTTAATAATTGAACGTAGACCAATTGTAGTCGATGTTGTGGTATATCGTCAATAACAGTGACAAACACTCTCAGCAAGTTAATTATGGACGCTTCATCGCCGTCTTGGATTAATATAGGAATCACCGACTCGATTATCTTTGCGATGATTTGGAAGCTGTATGCATCGTCGTGGCGCAGCACAGACGAGCCCATGAATGTAAATATGGGCATGATCTGGTGCAGGACTTGATTGGGAACGTACAATGCCACACTTGCAAGTAGTAGTAACGCATGATGATGCGTTTGTGGGTTTTGCGTGATGCGTATACATTGCACGATCAGCTCCACATTAATATCGTTTTCAGATAGCAAATTCGGATCGACTTTTTCACAGCAATGCAAAATGTTCGATAGAATTAATTGTTTGCAGTATTCCAGAGACGATTGATCATCAAACGCCAAGCATTTCTTCAAAATCCCAAAGAATAGAGGTATTAAACAATTAACTTCGTGTATTTTTTTCTTATCCTGTATATATTCTAACACAATTACTCCTTTTCTCCATTCGATTGTATCGAGAATGTCATTGGTTGGAATAACACTAATACGCTTTTTTACTGCCGTTAACTTGGACGACCTCACCTCAAACATTGCCTTCAACTGCGGCGCAATGTAATTTGCGTTCAATTGTATATGCTTGAAAATACGACCGGCTGCACGTAATATATCATGGCTTTTCGTTTTCGCCGATAGTGTGACAATTAAATCAAGTAAACGCAGCTTTAAGTCCTCCTTGAAGGAGTCAAATAGCGAACGATCTATACGATCCAAGATGAGGAAGGCAGGTTTCGATTTTTGTTCACTATCATAGACAACAATCACATCAATTCTATCATTGTTGATCATCGCTTCAAGGAATTTCCATACTTTGTCGTTTAATTTAACTGTCCCAGCAACATCGCTATCGAATTGCCGCACACAACAATTGATGATCAACGATTCTTGTTTATTCAATGCTTCGGTTCGAGTTTCTAGTAAGTTACAACAAATGCTAGTCAAATTCACATAGATGTCTTTGTGTTTAATCATCGATAAGATGCGTACCAAATAGGATTTTAAATATATCGGATTGTTGTCGTGCAAAACTCTTAATAAGTCTTTAATTAGCTCCTTATTTTTGGCTGTACTCTTTGCGATAACATACGCCACTTGCTCCTCATCTAATACAATCGACGCCTGATCATTAATCAAATTCTTGAGCAACGCCAAATCGTGCTTGTGCAATGTTTTAGCGCACTGTTCCACTACACTCTTGCATAGATCCAAAATAACGCTGCGTATTTCTTTAACGCTGTTAGCTGCAGACACCATCAAGTAGGGTATCGTTAAGTTGCGGTTGTTTGCTGTAATAAAGGCCTGGTCGCTTCGTCCTGTAATCAGCCCGCTAACACCTCTAGCAAGTCGGAATTTCAACGTTGTATTTGCAAAGGTGCTATCACATGCAATTACGTTCATTAAAAACTCGATTTTCTGAGGATAATCACCGCAGCATTTTGTTAAAAATGCGCTTAATATTTTTGTATATTGCTGCTGAGTCTTATTTGTGGACACTCCTTTAAACAAAAAGTTTAAGATTGTCAGAACGAATTCGTTACTTTTGTCAGTAGTATTGAAATCACATTTGCCTAAATTTTTTGGTAGTTTCGTCTTAATAAACAATGTTTCGATGCATTTTAAGACGCCTTCTAGAGGCAATTTATCATGGCTAAATTTAATCAATAATTTTTCGTCTATTTTATCGCATTTAGATACTTTCGAACACTCTACTAAATTTAGAATAGCCTTAAGTGTGGATAACTTGGTATCAATATCATCATCATTAACAGTACAAACTGATATTAAACGAAGTAAAAGATACTTAAATAAGTAGTCGTTAGAATCGGCTTGATTTTGTACCAATTCCAATAATTGATTAATCTTTATAACTGACTGCAATTTGTGCAAATTGTCGGCAACTGCAGCAAATATTTCTTCGGATGTCGCAGCACTAACGACGCTGAGACAAAAGCTTTTAATGAAAATTGAGCGTGTAAAATACGGCGAACCTGTTACAATAGTAGCATATTCTATCTCCTTTGCCGTTATAGGTAGTAAAAATGGCAAAATTGCTATAAACACTTTCAATTCATCTTGGCATTCAATCATGCAAAGTAATTTTAACGCCGATGTAATCATGTTATCATGCTTCTTTCTTCTGCCTATAGATAGTAAGCGAATTAGAATATCCATAAGTGTCTCCTTCCCGATGAGGTTGAGTAAAATATCTTCAGCGACATTCAACGTTTCAACTACAACTTCGCCGTCTTCATCGTTTAAGCGATCAATTAATACATTTTTGATGAATGTCTTATCTTGCTCTTTTAGGTTGCGGCACACGTCGATAAACATTTTAACTGCTGCTGTGCGCATCCCAGCTGAAGGATGGTAGAGCTTGCTAAGAACGTCCACTTTTTGGTAGGTGGCTTGTGATGAAATGTGCTGAAACGCTAATTGCCTGTTTTTCATAGTTTCATCGGTGGCTTTCGTCATTAACGAATTTATGAATCTGTCAAATTCCGTGGGATATTGTTTTTCCAAAGAGTCGATTAGCTTATTCGTCCAACTTAGAGTCGATGAGCAATATTTCCTATTTTCTTTAAAAGCATCCAGTACGTTACTAAAAATTAAGTATGAAGGTTAATATAGAAGATAACACCCTAGTAAAATATTATTAGGTTGATACAGAATGGCTCGAATCAAGGAAGCTTTTCATAGGTTACCCATAAATTACTGATAATTCAACATCAACTTAATTTTTCAAATAAAATCATAATTTGGACTAATACACAATACTCACTTCATAACGGTAGTAAGCTGCGCTTCCTTTAAAGTAATATGCGACAACAAATCTTTGATGAAAGTCTTGCACGTATTGTCAGTCTCTTCATCCATAGCCATTGAAATAACATTATCAAATAGTACACTCAACAAAGGCTTCACACAATAACCGGCCGCTGATAAATCTTGTATTGATTTCCCAAAGAGCGTCTTCTTTGACAGAGACTTAATCGCCAATTTGCCAATCGAATGGAAATGTTCCTGGGCTTGATATAATACAATCAACAGCATTGTTGTCTCCATCCTTAATCCTGGCACAGTGATGCTGCTTATCCTATCAACCAAAGTACTCAGAATCTCCTCGGAGAGTGTTGCCTTTGTTAGGAGTTTTGATAGGACAATGATAACGGCGGAACAAAAATCCATATTATTCGACTTTAAGCCTTTGACGATGGTTGGTATTGAGACAGTAATGTGATTTTCCGTTATTCTATGCGACATGTGAAAGGCACCAGTAAAGGTGGTGCAATAGAAGTTGATATATGTAGTAAAAAACGTCGCTTGCGGAATTTCCTTCATTGTCTGAATTAAGTGATCCGAAATCTTTTTTAGAAGTGCTGGATTTGATTCTGCGTGAGTATATAGAGTGTTTTTCGTCAAATGCACGCCGGGCTTTCGAAGCGGATTAAGCCATAGCCAACAATCATTGTTTTTAAACCTCATCAATTGCAAGGTACGCACGAATATGTTTGTTTCGTGGTATGGTAAAATGAGTAAGATTAAGTCATCCTTATTATATGAGACAACTTCATAGCGATGTATAAGCCATTCGAGTGCTTTGTGAGCACTGGATAATAGAAAATACGGCGCAAGATGTTTAAAGAATAGACTTATAGTCTTATCTATACCTTCATTTACTTGTACAGTTTCTGTAGATCTCTCTACGTCCATTGACGATTGGTGAAATAGATTGTCCTCATATAGATAGAATATTGAATTTTTTTCTATTAATTCTTTTAATCCATCGCAACCAATATTATAGAAGGTACTTCTAGGTATTGTCGCAGCCTCCTCTGGAGTAAATAGAAGCGACACTTGCTTTTTATCTTTTTGGAGGAGTTTGCTAGTTTGTGGTACAGCTAATTTTTTTAGCTGCTCTGCCAGAGACGTAGACATTTCTTAAAAAACAATAGTAATAAATTAAATTGTAATTACCCAAAAATTACTTACTTATTTAAAGAATTTGCACAGGACGAGTAACACGAGTAACAACATAACCTCTCATAACCATAAAATTAAACAACACGATTTTGCACGCACGTGTTTGTGTGTTTTAAAAGTTGCCTACCTACAATATAAACAAAAATATATTTTTGTTAAATGATTGGATGTAAAATGCAATTCAATTAATATATTGGGTTAAAGTGCATTGTTTTCATTGCATTAAAAGTAACGTCTAATATTTTAAATGCGATTAAAAGTTAAATTTAATTCCGTTTTGGCACCATCTCTATTACAACACCAACAACATAATTTAATTTAGTTTTCTTTGCAGCCGTTCAAAATGTCAAATTTTATTTATCGTTATCATTTACTAGATTAATAAATAATAGTTTTAATATTCTGTGATACTTCAAGATTGCAAAATGGATTTACTAGGATCAATAATGAATTCGATGGATAAACCTCCCACAATGAGTGAGAAGGAGCGTGTAATCATGAAAAGTAAAATCATGTACTAAAAATAAATAACCTTAACTTTAAAATTACATCTATTTGTTTAGAACGCAAAGAGGAGATGAAAAAGCGCGAGGAAGCTGAAAAGGAGAAGCTGAAAAAGTTCAAGGAGGATGTTGAGACGCAGTTGGGTAAACATTTTAGCGATGCGAATAACACATACCTAAAATTCAAACCGATGGATCACATTTATAGGAGCATCATGTATATGCGTTCATGTTGGAGATGTAGAATGTACTTATGTTGCTTGTTTTAGACATGAAGTAGCGGAGACAATGGATCTAATTAGTTTCGCTTTTGGCACCGATGGAATTGATCGTTATATTAGAGTGTATAGGAAGGACAATCCGCCATGTGAGGATGAATTAGCTGCACGTCGCAGAGGAGAGCCTTGGAGCGAACAAATTAGGCAGCAATTAATTGAAAGAGTAAATATATATTTTTTTTTATGTCAACATCTTTTCATGTAAGACAGCCAAAATGCAACGTTCTAGTTTTTAATTGTTCAGTTCTACAATAGATAAAACATTTTTCAGAATTGTTTTATTTTTAATTTTCTAAGAAGTACATATAATTTCAGTCCACTCTTTGAGGTGGATAGACATGGTTCAAAGTCGATTTAACTTTGTAGTTTTTAATTACATATTATATTTACAGGCAGCTGATATCTAAATTTAATTCTAAAACATTTTTGTTTCTAAACTGATTAGTAAATCGGATAAATGTAAAAACTATAAAATTTTTGTTTGCACTTTTTCAATTATTATCTTAGAAATGTATGTAATCAGCTGCAAATAAGAAAATCACAACCATTTTTTTAGTAAACATTGGATTAAAGGCGATTAAAGATAACTGACCGGAATGTAATAATTGTCCGATATACAATTTTTGATAAACGTTTTATAGGAGAGGTTAAGACTTAAAACTCAAATTTTCAATAAATCCAATGTTTTGAGTGTGAACCTGAAACATTTGATTTATTCTAAAGTAGTATATTGATTTGATTCTTGATCTAAATAAATTATAAGTAGGATTTATGGTTTTCAAGGATCGTAAATGTAGGCCAAAGGTTACCCATGATTAAACTAACTAACTTGTTATTTTATTGTAGCGAAAGCAGGAGAAGCGAGAAGAAGAAGAATATCGCAAACGAAAACCGGAAAAATTCGTTCCTAATTCGAATTATAAGGATAAGTACGCACACTTAATTGGTCAGGATGCAGCTTTGGACGCCGCTCGTAAGACGGAAACTAATAAGTCATATGGCTTCGGTAAGATTACATATTTAACATGCAAGATTAATAAAATAATTGTCAATTGTAGTACCTAGCGAAAACAAGAAGGATCAGCGTTCAATCGAACAAACAATGGCCGACATACGCGCCAAGAAGAAGCAGAAACTATCACACGACGTTGAGAAAACAACAGAGTGAACACGTTTTATTTAACTGATCAATAATTTATTTAATTAACTATAAAAAAAGTATTTTAATACAATTACAAGTATTCATTAGAGGTATATTTCGTGATATTTCGATTCGTTGGCGAGACACCTTGCAATAATGCAGTATACTCATTTTTCAATTGGTTCAACTTGCCGCATTCGAACTGTAACGAGCTCTTATAATTATCTTGAACCAATTTCAATAATAATTGTAGCAAAAAGTCGGCGTTCTTAATAATGAACTTGCGTTGCTGCAAAAACAACATTTCATATTGTTATGAATAATTTCAAAAATATAAAATAACCTACCTCAGATTGCGTTTCTCTGCGTAGCGATTGCTCAATGTGTCTTATCTGTGCGTCGAACACTGTGTACAAAATCTCATCGACGGTGTATAGTAAGTCAGATGTTTGCAGCTTCAAACAATCGTCGAGTAGCAACAAGTATTGTTTGGTGAATGAGATTGTATTCGAAGTTAGTTGCAACCAAGTGTCACCAGTAACGTACGAGTCGAGCACCAAGCCGATTTCATTGTTTTCTTGGAGGAATCGAGAAAGAGCCGATTTTGAACGCAAATTCATCGGGATCCATTTGTCGTCCAACGAACGCAGTTTGACGGAATCGATGATTTTATCACGAGCATCTTTCAAAGCACGAATTAATGGCGTTCTCAAAGCGCCGTCGAGTTGGTAGCAGAGATCAATTCCATATACATATAACTAAAAAGGTGACGATCATTATTAATTAAATGCACTATACGTTAAGGTCACAAAAGAAATTTTAACATCGAAATTAAATTGTATTATTAGTGAAAAATTATGAAAATGAGAAATTTTCAATAAAGATTAAATATTTTATGACAAATTTAATGTTATCAATATACGTTTATAACTCAAAATCACAAGCAAAACAACATTATTCTTAAATGATTTAAATGGTTTTTGATTATCCAAAAAATAAGATTTTTCAGAAAGAAGAGTGGCATTGGGAAAGTCACTCTAGAATAGATGGCTTGACTCTATTCAAAGCTGTGGCAATAAAATTACTTATCACAACTCAGTCATTTTGTGCGCTGCCTTTCGTTAGAGGCACAGTACCTAATTTATTACTTCAAATGCATGTAGTTTTATCTGTTATTTTTAAATTCCCCGTATTTTTAATCAGACCATGTATTTAAGATTTGATCAAACTCTTAATCTTTCAATAATAGGTTTTACTATTTGCTTTACGATTCGTGATTAGAATCTTTTCAAGATAAATAAAAAGAACTTACCCTTTCACATTGCGTTCTAACTAAAACCACACATTCGGTTAAAACTGATAGAGAGGTTTGTGGCATGAACACCTGTTTCACAAAATGCGTTGTAAATAAATTCAGCTCGTTGCTTGCCCACACGACGAAAGCTAGAATATTAAACAATCACAAACAACTTAAATCAGTTATTACGAAGCATACCGGAAGCACAACTTGGCGAATCAGGAAATGCCCTTAAAAACTCCTCGGTCATATTGCACAAGTTCGTAAATACCACACTTGACAGATACTTCACGTAGATGCTTGTTGAGCCTTCGCGTTTCACTCGCTTACATTGCGCCTTCAACATGCTGCTGCACAGCTTCAAGAACAAGTCGCACGATTGCGTTGCGTGGCCGAGTTGATTAAGCAGACGCACGGCCCGCCTCGCAGCTCGCAATCCGCCTTGTAACGATTTATCTGGATTTACTTCTAACTCCTTCATAAGCACTTCGGTAAGGAAGACGTTGCGTTGCTCAATCTTGCGCTGGATCTCGGGTAGGATATGATCTGGCATAGTGGGCGGTGGTTGGTACTGGCTGATGTATTCTTTGGCGCGTTGTAATAGGGAGAGAGCGTCTTCGAAATGGCGTTGCGCGACGAAAACGTCGAGTTCTTCTGGGGCATCGAGTAGCCAGTCGGGGTGATGAGCAGAGGGGTCTTCCTCCGGCTCATCAAATGCTAAAATAAATAAACAAAGTCGTTTTAATATTATCATTATAAAGAATGCATAAAAAAATGCAGGGTGACGAGAGCCGACTCCTGAATTTTAGAACGTCATAAATAGTAGTACAGAGAGATTCTGACAAAAAAGTTTGTAATTCCTTAGAGAATTTAATTTCATTTGCTTATGTTTTAAAATGCTCTTGTGACTTTTGGGCGAAGATGATTGATCACCTCTGTTTTGCAGGATTTTCTACTTAACTACAGCTCTATGGGGAATAAATAAAAACGCTGCAACTTATAGTTACTAATTGCTAGCACTTTCCTTACAATAAAACTCTTGGAAATTTGACCTTTTTTAATCTGCGTGTGTCTTTACAAAGAATTTCTAAAGTCAAAAAATTCCCCAAGACTAGGATAACTATTCTGAACGACAAGCACTTATTGATGTAAAAATTGTATGGACTTACGATTTAAACTAGGCGATTCGATTGAAGCGGAACGTGACGGCGACTTTTCTGTAATCGACGCAGTTTTCATTTGATCATGAGCCAATCGTTGCTTCTTAGCCTGATCGAACTTATCCAACCATTCTTTCTACAACACCATCATTAATGCACATAAAACCACAATAATTACAAGCTATACCTTGCTCGAATTTGATTTACACTGAAACACACGCGTGTCGGGAAAGGCGAGCACCTTAAACGCATGCTTCACATTGCCCAGATCTCGTACATTAACCACAGCCAGACTTCCCAATTCATAGTACGCTTCATATTTGTATCGTTTACCTCCTTTACTGAAAATATTCGATTATTAATTTAAAGACAATTAAACAGTGTTTAATTTCAGTTACACTAAATTAGATGCTGCTAATAGTAATCCTTCAGAAAATAGAAATCCATTTACGCTGCGGATTGGAGTGTGTTCAGTCGCATCTAACTCGCTTAAAAATCCTTCGTGTAGTAATGAGATGTTCGGAACATCCAAAATTGACTACAAAAAGGCAAATTATAATTTGTAATAGATTGTAACAAGCAATGGTTTAGGAACGTTTCGGATACATCCCTTTTGGGATGAAATGCATTCCGAAACTATTTTTTGTTACATATTATAACGATTTCAGAGGTGGGTATAACACAATATAAATTTAAGCGTATCTAAGTAATAAGCTGTTAATAGGTCATCCTAAGAACTAATATAAATATATATAAAATTGTTCATTTATGATATCATCGGTTATAACATGCAATCGAAATAATTTTATACAATAATACGGTAAAATATTTTTAACAGTATACTGATAACAAGTAAACAATTAAGTTGGACAAATAATTACAAAATATAAGAAAAGAATACAAGCTCGACGCTTTTCACAGTGGATTGTGCATCTGGAAGTTTTTACATGTATTTAAAAAAATGAATTGCAAGTATGACTAATATTATTTGTCAATATCTTACAGTGCAACCTTCCACTTTTTCTAACACAGCTGCAATCTTCTGCCGACGAATTTCCTCCTCTCTCTCAATGCTATTCTCATTCCTCGCTTGATCTGTTTCCACCGGCAATGATGTATCATCGCCCAAAATCGATGTGTTAAATAGATTATTCAGTAACGTAACTTGTTCCGTTAATAAATGCGATAATTGATACATCTCACTCTCCAAATCTACAATGATTTTATTTAATATAACATGATTATCAAACTAGTGTGATCATTACGTGAAATCTCTTTCGCCGTGTCGATAAACTGCATGTAATTTTGGTAAACATTTTTCTTTAGATTATCGTTTGTTTCCTCTAGCGATGAATGAATTTTCTTTCGCAGTCTTATCAGTTCCTGACCACCCACACAACTTTGTGATAATTCTTTTACATCTAAAAGAAAATTGTTAAAATCACAATAAAATGATTCTAAATGAATGCATACATTTTTCAGGCACAAAATCACTAGAGCTTAGCAAATCAATTGTTGGGTCTGACATTGTTTATTTGTTAAAATTATTATTAAAAGACCCAAAAAACAAAACAGAAACGATTTTTGACGTTTAATGAATTTGATTATTGAAAGTTATTACCAACAATACATATAAAAACATTCTGGTAATGAAAATTTCAATTTAGTAATAGCTGTGTTTATTACAAATGTGAAAATTAATTATCATACGTGTAGTTTAATTAATTTGCTAATTAAAGCAATATTAATTATTTTGATTTCAAATGTTATAAAATAAGTTACATGTGCCGTATGTACAGATTTAAATCATTTCAATTTTAACACTTACTTTTTACTTCTATTTTCTTTTAAAATTATTCAAACAATATAAGACTAATATATTACTTTCTCTTCTAGATTTGGGCGTTATTATTTTGTTAATTTTGTAAATATTTTATTGTATTGTAATTAGAGTAAAGACATACGTTATTGTAGTGGATTTTAGACTATTCTCATTTATTGATTGTGGTTGGTAGAACGGGAAATGACAGAGATGACACCTTTTAAAATTGAAGCGCATGCGTCATATATGTACACTTACGTTTACAAGGTTTACAAGCAGCAGTTGTCAAAAGTGACAATTATTAAACGTAATAGAATTAGCTACCATAAAAATGGCAGCAGAAATTAAACCAGCGACACAATCAAACGACAAATTCTGTTCGAGCAAAAAGCCGGCGCTGCTGGCGAAATTGGATGGCTGCAACGACGAAATCAATGCCGCTGTTATCATCTCGGGCGAAGAAGGAATTATCAGTGTCTCAGACGATAAGTGAGTTATAAACAAAATGCTAAAATATTCGAAATTTGCTGATATTACGCTGCATTTCATTCAGCATTGTCGATTATAAGTCGAATGCAGTTGGATCTTGTAGATTAAACATGCTATTGCTTTTAGGACGGTGCGGGTTTGGCTGAAACGCGACTCCGGCCAGTATTGGCCGAGCATTTGCCAGTATATGCCCAGCGGCGCGACGTCGCTCTTCTATACCGCCGAGACGCGGCAATTATTCATCGGCCAGGAGAATGGAACCGTCTCCGAGTTTACGCTGGCGTCGGATTGCAATCGCATGATGCCTGTGCGGGAGTATCTGGCGCACCAGGCGCGCGTCACCGAAGTCATATACGCGCTGAATTGCGAATGGGTGTTGAGCGTGAGCAGGGACAAAGTATTCTCATATAATTGCACACAGACTGGACGAAATATCGGCACTTTTACATCGGAAGCTTGGTGTACCTCGCTGGCGTATCCTTCTTATGGTAATTTATGGAGATTGGCATTAATATTGATGGCCAATCTTCTTGTTGCTTAAATATTTATAGGATATACTGCAAGCGGTAGATAATATTAATACTAGCCCATCGTGTTTACGCACTTTTATAAAAACTTTGAAATTCAATTTAAAATCTGCAGGATATAGATACATATTTTTGATAGTTTGAATAGACATAAATGTAGGAGTATCCATGACATGGCATTGTCATTATTTGTTTGAAACAAAATAACCTCTCATCTATCACGAAAAAGTGCGAAAGGTTTACAAACACATACATATGTAACTAGATATCAAAAGGCATATTGTTTATTATTGCTCTAAACGAGTTGCTGAGCAATGCATTTCAATTTGATTTTTTTCTTTAAACAATGAGTTAATTCAATTCCGGCAATTACAATTAGATTATCGTTTATCCAACACAACTACATTTTTAGGATGCATCTACAACAAATCTAAAATTACACTTAATGGTATTCTTATGCTAAAATGATTAAACGACTTTTATTGTTTAAAAAAAACGTGGCGTGTCTGAAATTAAATTTAATGATTTTTGTTGCAAAAAATATTAGTTTGTAGAAGGGAAAATCTATTAACATACAATGATTGTTTTATTTGTGGGAATTTTATTTTTATTAGTTTCCATGTTATAAAAATATCAATGGATATTTCACTTATTAAGTTTTTTCAACATAAATTGGGATATTATTTCAAAGGAGACTAAAACAATGCGCGTCGAATAATGATTCTAAGTGAAGAGTTAATGATTAATATTATTGTTGTATATTTTTACGGTAATAAAACTTTTTAAACAGATTTTTTGGCAATTAAAAAAATATTAAATTGGGATAGTATTGTAAATGCCAGAAAGCAGGTGATAAGTGAAATAATACACTTCGAAATGTAGTTAAATTGACGTTTCGGATCGAAATTCTTCCTTCACTAATTATATCCTGAAGATGGTTGTAAAAAAATATTATCCTAGTAAACACAAGCGAAATGTTGATATAACTACATTTGGCGGTGTATTAATTCAATTATCACCTCCTTTCAGGTGTTTACAATAGTACTCAAATTGTTTGCACGGAGGTTATGAAGGAAAAGTCTTCACGGAATTGGAATAACAGATGAAATTTAAAGTTTGGTGTATTTTTTCTTCCGATCTAGTGTATTTACACTTGTTTTAAATATTGATTACCAAGTGCAAGTGAATTCAATCAAACTTCTCACTTTTGAACATTGCGAATTATTTACACAAAATCAAAAATTTTAATTAATATTACTCTTCGTTGTTTACAATGAATTTCAACGATAGAGATTACCGCATCTCCAATGCTGAATGAAATTTGAAAACAACTTGAATTTCCCACAAATCCAACGGTTATCTCAACAAAATCAATATGTATATCACATATTTTAGGCGAAAAGATCTTGGAATCAACTTAAATTATTATGCCAAAATATTTTATCTTTAACACAACTTGAAATATAAAAAATAGCCATGACTTAAATGATTATTTGAATGTCGATTTACATATATAATGAATGCTCACTTTAGATTAGTCCCCTATATTTTCAAAATATATTGATATAGCGATTCACCGAAGATTACAAAATTTAAAGAATTTCTAATTGGAATGAATTCCTTTTTACCGTTGACGTGGCCGTTAAATAAACACTTTTAGTCATATTTATATGCCTTCATAATAGTTTTGCACTTAGACAGAAAAAAGGTACGCTCTTATCAAGAGACATTTAATCTTTAACAATAAAACCATGTCTTATTAGGTAAACCATTACTTCAATTTCTATTTACACAAGTAATGAATACTATAATATAATGATTATCAGACATGAATATGGTTTAAGATTTATTTTTTCAATATTTTCATAAAATCGAATAACGCTTTCAAGGTTCCGAGGGAAATTATTTTCAAAAAATGTGTTTTATTTTCAATACTTGAAAATTGTAATTCGTAATTTTGAAGATGGTTTTCGTCAAGGTAAAATTATTTTCATCTTTGTTTCAAAACGATATTGATAGAATCGAAGATTATAAAATTTGCCGAATTTCTAATTGGAATGAATTAGTTTTTTCCGCCGGCATGACCATCATCAAATAAACACTGTTAGTCATATATGTATACCTTAATAATATATATATCAACAATAGATTTGCACTTAGAAAGAACAGAAAAACCACAATCTTATCAAGAGACACTTATTTTTTATCTTTTTAGTTCAATGTCATTTATTGATTTGAAGTAACCTATCTTAATATATATTTTTTTAAAAATGCATCAACATTTGTAGCGGTATTGATTTTCTATAATATAGATTGATCGAATTAATTATAAATTGTCAGGTGTTTTTCTACTTTAAGAAGAAAATCGATATATAATTGGGTGTCGTAAGCAAATCATTTTTAATAATTCATCGGTGAATTTTTATACCTTTTACACCATTGATGCCACGTTACTACGTCGCAGCTGATTTCAAAACCAACAAATTTATTCTACGTATTTACTTTTCAAGCGTAAATTAAATAATAACAATTTAATTATTGCTTAGCTTGGTTAAACATTTACATATGCATACAGTATATCGCATACGATATTAATTTTACCTAGAAAATGATATTCAAGGCATTAAAAATTAATTACATAAAATATACTAATTATAAAAGTTAGTTGAAATTGTGAAAATTACCAATTTGACGAAAAACATAGATATGCAGTTCCTTGTAAAGTAAACCGTGTTTTTTTATTTTCTATGCGTCCAATCGGTGTTTAATAATGAATTTATTATTATCTTTAAGTATGTTTTTGACAACTGCCGCATTTCTGCTTACTTTGATAAAGTTTTTATTCATTCTGGCTTTGAAATGGCACAATTGGTTAACAAATCGACCGCATTGTACATTTATATAGTCCATTTTGGGAATTGCAAAGTTAAATGGATCATTTTACTTCAGATTCATTCACGGCAAATTCGATTTATAATAAGGAAAAATTGTAGAAAATGGAAACGAAGGACATTTCCTTTATCAGTTTTATTTATTTAGATATGTTGTTAATGCAAATATAAGTGCAATGAGTGTGAAATGTTAATGGTGAGATATTAGTTTGAAATTCTTTAGTTACTTCTAAACTATAGTCATTCGAAAGAAATTTTAATCGGAAGGCATGACCATACACAACAGGTTTATAAGTTATACGAGTAGGTTGATTAAGCAGTTACGGCTTTTTTGTTTAATTTAAAACCACTTCATTTCATAAAAGATAACACCATAAAATAATCAATAATATACTCTGTAATTCTTTTAACATTTTCTCTTTCCATTTCATTTCATAGTTAATGCTGACTAACGACTAGTTGTTCTGTATTCCAACGCGGTATAACTTTAAGACTGTTGCCTAAATTCGAATATCAAATACTCCCAAAGTATTCTCAACATTCGCCGTTTTCAATACATTTTCACAATTATCTGAAAAGGGAAATATGATTACAACACCCTGTATTATTATAAAAATAATCATGTCTCTTACAAGAAGAATTTTTTTTATAAAAAAAATATTTTTTCTATTTCTAATGATTTATGTAATTGTGCTTCCTGTTGTACAAAATATTTTTAGGTTCAGCTTAATTTAAGTTTTTGCAGCTTTGCTAAGATAATAAATCATTTATTGTATGTTTATTGCAATATAAATTTTAACGTTTTTTTATACTACAAGAAAAAAAATTATTTAGTGCAGAACATAGAACGCCTTTTTAACGGGCCAAAAGACTTGATTATGCGTTCAAATGTAGTATTACAATATAATAATAAGTTTGAATTACCGCTTGCAGAGCGATTAATTATCCAAATTCGGAATTATTGATGTGAATAGTGGGTTTGAATTGTATAGTTCCTTAACAATGCCGCAGATTTGATTCGCAAAGTAAGCACGCCTTTGTGGGTGATTATTCTGGTCAAATTACAATGCTAAAACTTAATAATAATGGTGCAACAGTTGTTACCACATTAAAAGGTCATTCGGGATCGGTGCGAACATTAGCATGGGATATTGAGCGGCAGATGCTGTTTAGCGGTTCCTTCGATCAGACTGTCATCGTATGGGATATCGGCGGCCAACAGGGCACTGCCTACGAACTGCAAGGACATCACAATAAGGTAACATTCAATCCACTTTATTTTATTAATCCAATTTTTAGTTGAATGAAAGGTAGTAATGTATCACAAACACTTTTCAAAAGAGATTATAGGTGTAAATCAGTGGCTTCCAATCTGTGGGACAAGCAACTTTTATAAGAAAGTTATCATAAATTGTGTTGTTTTAGAAATGCCATAGAAAATAGCAAAATTCAAATTTCTGAATTGAAATGTTTGAATTTTGTTCGATTTTCTCTGATTTCTATGGCATTTTCAGAAATGGTGTATGTTGTGAGATACTCCATATTCGTAAATTGCATTGTTACAATGTATTAAGAGGAACGCATACTTATTTGATAACAAAAAGGGGGCGGAAATACAAAAAGTTGGAGACCACTAATATAAATGAACGATACAGCAGGAGAAGTGAAGAGATCAAATTTCAATTAGGTTTTTAAGCAGATAAAAGTGTGAATAATTTTTTTACAAATTAGTTGAAGTTTTTTAGTAGTTTCTTCTCACATTCTTATGTCATTAAACACCGTCTTTATAGTAAAATTATGAAGATTGTTATTAAAATATTAATGGAATCATCAATCTGAAAATTATAATTGAAGTTTGATCTTGTCACGCCTCCTTCTTGGTGCGACTTTCATATAATCATTTTCAAATTAATATTCTGAAAGCTTATTACATATCTATTGAAAAAAACTTTACACCAAATATTAACTGTAAAGTAATTTTGACGTAACATTTAGTTGTTCGCAATGTAAGTAAATAGATTAAAGTTCATTTGACGTAGAGAAATGAAAGTTCCATGTGTTTGGCTTCAGAGAAGTTAGGCCAATTAGATTCCTGACAAAGTAAAGGAATGAGCATTTCAAGCACTTGACTTGATTCTTCAAAACTTATTAAAGGTTGTTGTACATTTCGGATCTACATTCATCATCAAAACTGTGGATGTAAACAAGCATGTACATTGCCGTGCTCAAACAAATTAAGTGTAGCTTATTTATATAGGGTGTTGCCGAACTACTAGATCATCAAATTCAGGCATGGCATAAGGGTGAAAAATGACCATACAATTTGTATAGTTATAGTTATTATTTTACAGGGCTTCAAACATTTTTTTTGTTCGGTTTCAGTTCAGTAAAAATGTTCGTTTTGAATACATTTGTGTTTTATTCCACTGCGTATGAACAATAAGTTCCTGCACATAAACGAATAGTGCATTAAAAGCATGTTTTGGAATAACGATCGCAATTTTTTTTACGTGCCGTTGGTGCAGTGTGGTTATAAAGGTTTTAAGCAGAATATAAAGGATACAAAACTAGGCAAAAAATATTTAACATTTTGCCTTAATCTTAAACTCATTCTTTAAACTTATGGGAAAATATAGTCTATTTTTACTATTTTTATTTCAGTCTAGACAAAAAAACAGTCTTTCGGTTCGGTTCCGGTTTGAAACACTATTAGGTTTGTTTTTTATTCCAAAATGTTCATGAACATGCACAATTTGTGCAGTTTGTCGGTTCTTTATTCCCCGTGCACACAAATTTGACAGCTTTGACAGTTTGCACCGTGTTCTTTATTCCCCTCGTTTTTGCAAAGTTCAGCTATGTTTATGAGCATTGTGCACACACTCGAGAATAGGTGCAGCTTTTCACACATGTGCAGTATCTGTTATTTGAATGGTTGCCAAATTTAAGATTGTCTATGCATTGCTGTTCTATATCTTATATATATTCTGTGAACAATTATCCACTATCACAGCGCCACACTGCACTAGCGGCACATAGAGGAAACATGTGCATGCACATATGTTCATGTGCATGAACATAAGTTCATGTTCAGTGGAATAAAAAACAAACCTATTATTTTCACTCTATGCGAATATCAACACTTACTCCGCATCATCGCTATCATATGAACTATGATATTAGCAATGCCCTCTAAGCATTTAATGGAAAGCATTGTCTTTTTGAGATCTTCAGAGAATATGCTTAAATTTGGCAGCCAATGTTCTTGGTGACCTTCAACTCTATGCTACCCACTAACGCCTCCTCTGATTTTATCAGCCGAATTCGGTGACATCCTGTTTATAATTTTATGAATATCTCGAAAAGTTATAGGGAATATGCAAATTATTATTATGATTCGTTGTGTACCTATGTTAAGAAAATTTAGTATGTAAATGTTTCATGTTTTAATACACATTTTAGGAAAACACAATGTTAAAAGCATTTTCGAAATTTGATCCACCTAATTACGAGTTTCGCAAACAGAATTATGTATGAAATATGATGTTGCTGCATATTGTGTGTATTTTATTGAAACTATGATAAAGCACTAATGTGAAATTTATAATAAGCTTAATTATTTCGTTCATTAAAGGTGTCTGCACTATGTTACCTAAATTCCACCAAACAACTAGTGAGTGCGGGTGAGGATGGGGTGCTCGTCTTGTGGGACATGACCAAGGAGCGCAAAGAGACTCCCGAATGGATGGAGTCCGATACGTGTCAGATGTGCGGCCGTCCGTTCTTCTGGAATTTGCGCGCGATGATGGATCAGCGCCAATTGGGTTTGCGTCAGCACCATTGCCGCCATTGCGGCAAAGCGGTGTGCGACAAATGCTCGACGGCACGACTTACTATTCCAAATATGGGCTTCGAATTTGCGGTGCGAGTTTGCGAGCCATGCCATATTATGTTAAAGGATATCGAGTAAGTCATTGCCGTTTATTTTCTCAAGTTAAAAAGTTTTATTTTACCAAAACAAAGGCTAATCAATAATACACTTTCTGTTGTTACTTATGACTCCTTTAAAATATTCAACCAGTTACTCAATTTCTTGACAGTGGAACTTAGCCAGGCTCGAATCGAAGAACTCTTTCAATCATTCAATTAATTCTGCATGAGTGTCGAAAGAAATGTGTCTGAAATGATTGAAAACTCGAACAGCTTCGACGTTGCTTAAGCGTTGAACTATAATTAGACCTGAAAGTTGGTTTTAGGAACTTCAAAATTAACAAACCAATAAAAGAACAAAATTTCGTAAACAACAAAGAGTCTTTATAAATTATTACATAATTAAAACATAAATTATTAATTGGATAGACTGTTGCCAAAATTTTTACATTGTTATTTTATGTGTTTCTTCTATTGTAATGTACATAGACATTTTCCACATTTTATTCAGTAGATATAACTTTTATAATTAAGGCTCTTATGATTCAGAGTAAATATGCAATAAACAAGTATTTACATAATACAAAATAAAGTGCACATAAATCATTCTGCCAACGCAATTACATAAAAAGATGGCAAAGAATTATTAATCTACCCATTGCATATTAATACTGATGAGAACAAACATTTAAATGCTTTTACATCGTTAATTTCGATTATCGTAATTATCGGAATTTAAAATTAATTTTAAAATATTAGATATATTTTCATTATTTACAAATTGGTAAATGTTTTATTAAAATAAGTTTCATCAGTTAGTTGTAATACATTTTTTTTATCCTCTTCATTTTCTTTATATGTACTAATGTGATTCTTTTGTAGTCGACAGTCTTTAGCAACATTCCATGATGCGAAGCACAGTATAGTAGCAATGAATTTGGACGAGACACGCAAAAAATTAGTTACTGTCGGTCACGATAAATTAATTAAAATATGGGATATTTCCGCTTTGCTATGAATTCTAAGAGAGAAGAAACAATGAAGAAAGAATACGAAGAGTTTTCTATCAACCATTATCATACTGGAATGTGATTCAAATTACAATTCATTAGCGTGCTATCATATTGTTGTAAAGATGAAAGAATTATTATATTAACTATTATGATTATAATTATTATATTTATATTGTATAGGCTGTACTGAATGCGCATTATTCAATTATTACTATTCTTTTTTATGTTTTAGAATATTATAAAATGTAAATAAACTATTTTTGTTTTTATCTCCGTTAATTTACAAATAAATTTTTAAAAATTAATCCGAATTAAGGCGATTTTAGATGCAACATTATTTTTTTAGGTTTATATTATAATTACCCAATAATGGACGTGAGAACATCCAAGGAAGATAACTCGAATGTAGCAAATATATCATTGATTATTGCTTGATGGTTCCGCTACTAAATTCAGATGCGCATAGAGATTACAGCGAAGATATTTCGCAAAATTGCCAATTTTTCCTGAAGACACGTTCTTAAAACTTTACAATGTATTGATCGAAAGAAGTACGTGTGACGATAAAGCTCCATAAGCAGTTTATTGCCAAATCTGAAGAGCTGAGGTATATTTTTGGGCTAAACATCTTGGAGAGAATTCGATCGAAGATTTTGTCGCGATTTTTGCATATTTGTCGTATTTTCTGTCATACAAACTTGGATCTCGAAAGGAATACCGAAATATCCTTTATTTTGCATGATACTAAAGCTAAGAAAATATTACTTTTTTGCAGATTACTATTACAATTGGGTTTTCATTGTAAATTTCTTACAATAACAAAGATTTATTTATAGTATGTCTACCTTACTTTAATCGTAAATATTCTTATACAATACATAAACAAGCTATTGATTCATCAAGTTACTTGAATAATCACCAGTGCCTTACTTCACAATATTTTGTGCCTTTACAAGAAAACAAAAAAGAAGTTTTCTGGAACAAAAATTAAACATGTCAATGTCCAATGTTGTTTTTCTGTTTCTTTTACTTTTTAAACAAAAACAAGGTCGTAAAATTAGCGCATATAGAGACACGCACATAAAACGCCCTATTCATCATAATTAAAGATTAACTTTTTTGAAAAACCTTTACTATTTTATAAAACTTCAATTCGCACTTGGAAACCATTTACAAATATTATTTTACCTTTCCCCTATATAAAACAATTAATATATTTTTTCTCTATTTGTTTAGTTAGGAGATCCTACTATTCTATCGCACCCTGTACTTGAAATTTTTAATAAAAAATTCTATAATTTATGTTATTGTACTCTGATATTTTAATGTTTAAAATACCACCAAAAATTCTTAGGCATGATTGGATATTTACAATTTGTGTTTTTTGTTTGCATACCTCTTGACATTTTTGTTACACTTTGTTTTGTTTGAATTGTTTATCTATTAAACACCGCAAATTGATTAGACTAGTTAAAAGGATGATAAATATTGTAATATTTCTGTTTATTATGTTGGATTCATAAAATATTTCGCATAAATTAGCTTCGAACATTTATTTTGTAAGTTGCAAAAAATTAACTAAAACCACAATAAAATTGATGTTTTTAGAATACATTTTCCGGTAACAATACCTAGAATTATTAAATGACCGTAAAAACAATGCACAATTGAAATGCGCTTAAAACGTGCACAATATATTTTATTTCCTCGGAAACAGAATCATTTCTAAAATATTATTTTTTTAAAAATTGCCTGAAACTTCATTTAGCGCCAAAATAGTCTAATAATAGCCCATATTTAGAGCACAAGTTAAATTAAAGTATAATTGTTATAAGTAATCGATAGGAAATGTCAATGTCAGAACGATGTTATAAAAATTATATAGCAGATGACATCATTCCCATCATTATTTCTCAATATTAATAATGACTTGTACTAATTTAATTTGTGCATTCAGTCTGAAAATGGTTTACAGTAACCTACCTAGAAGAAAAGCAAATAAAATAATAACATTAATTAAAACTCAAATGCATATATAATTGGTAATAATTGTAATAATTATCAAAAATGAAGTCAAGTTTTATATGTCTCACAAATTACCAATCTCTACTTGGGACTTCTTCTGCCTTTCGTTCCTTTGCTGCTGCCCTTGTCAGTCCCTTTGCTGGCTTTTTCTGCCTTTGCCTTCTTGTCTTTCTTACCCTTGTCCTTGTCCTTACCCTTTTTTCCCGGTTTAGATATAGACGACTTGAAGCTCGGTAAATCGTCCACCTCAAAATTCAAATGGAATCCGAAATTCGGCAGTGACAGCAATCGAATAATAGGTAAATGTCGCAAATATAGTTTGCAGAAGTACACAAATACTCTATGTGCGTCGTGCGGATTAAAAATGCGTAAATAATCTGGTATATACTAGAAAATATCTCAATTATAAATAACATTAAGCCTTTAATTATTATATTGTACATACCTCTAAACTGTGATAAACTAGCATGTCTTTAAAATAAGTAAAAATGTCTTCAGCTGTTATTAGATAAGAGGATGTGAAATATCTATGTGTTAAATAAGTAATCGATAGTAGGGATGCGGTTTGGCGAATGTTAAATCCATTAGCTTTTGAAAATTTTAAGACTGTATATAATAGTTCGGTTAGCACCATCCTAGGGGATGCCTTCGGATAGCTCGCATTTGGACTGACTTTCATATCTGAAAGAAATTAAAATGAAAAGTTTTATGATGTTTAATTTTTGAAGAATTAGTTCATTCATTAGTAAAGGCAAAAAGCTGCAACGTTTCGAGACATGGATTTTGCCTCAATCTTAGTGAATTAATTCATCAAAATCACAAAGATTATTATTGGTTTACACATCAATCATTTATTATTTTATTTTGTAATTAGAAAAACCTTCGGGCACCATTGCCTGTTAAAAAATCTGTTTCAAATTTATCAACATCATGCTTCAAATAGAGAAAAAAACGCTGCAAGTTTAAAGAACTTTATCCTGATTTATGTCAGGATATATGTAAGACAACGACAAGTTACGATGTGCTTTACTGCCAATGATGATGTCTCTTTGTCACAGAGTATTTTTTTGTAAACTGTGTGCTAAAAACCGTCGCAATAACTATTATAATCACAACAAAATGGTAATTTCCCGATGCATCAATGAGCCAGCCATTCCAAATACAAACTTCGATATAATCATTTAAAAAAACATTTTTTTTCTGCCTACGGTCTACATTTGAAAGTCACGATCCTTAAACTGATCACACAATGCTTTACGGACTAAGCCTAAATGCTAAATTGCTAAGAATTTTTTTTCTTCAAATGCTGTAAAGTAAGACGCATTGTATTTATGTGCTTATTTCTCAAACTACATATAGGCAATGTTCACTCATTTTTTTGATATTTCAGAATTATTAAAGTACCTTCAGCAAAAGTGAACAGATATGTAAAAATAACGATTTTTTTTGTTTGAAAAATAAGGGAAATAAAAAAATGTTTAGTGCAACAGAAACATTGCATGCATTCCAATTAAAGTAACTAACTCTTAACAGATCAATAAAATTTCATTTAAATAATTGGAATTCAAAAACTGCTTGGGATTAATTTGCAAAATTCAAAAGTCCCTGTGCAATTATGAAATAATTAGTGCACTCCTGCACAGGTGCGCAGCTTAGAGAAAACATTGATTATACAGGCAGGATAGTAGAGGCAAATATGATATAGCGCAAATAATATAACAATTTTATGCCGCATCCTGTATTTTAAACATAATACATATATAAAAAATTAGCCAGCGAGTTACTTCCGACACTAGACAATTGTCTTATTTGCCGGTTGGATAATCTGATAGTCTTGTCTGTATAGGGTAGAGTGGCTTGACGTCCCGGTTTTCCCGGATTCGTCCCAGTTTGCGCTTTGTTGGCTCGCTGTCCTGATATAGTTTTTCGGGACAATCAATTGATCTCATTATAAATATATAAATACGTATTTCCTTCAACATACATGGTTCTTTTTATCTGTTTTACCTTTTATAGGGTTTTACATTTAATTATTAAAAAACAAGATTGAAAATTACACAATTTGTACCTCTACGATATGATTAACATTGTTTTAAGTTGATAAAAAGTAGGATCTAGTTTCTCAGGGAATAATTCCATTCTAAGAATAATTATTTCTGGGATTTTATATATTATGTATCAATTACTGCATATATTTCACTAATTGTTTTGAAAAAAGAGTGATAATGCGTTCCAAACAACATCCCAAGTTTAAAATTTTTTGAATAGATACCTGCTGGATTTTTTCGAATAAACATTGTATAGATAGGTATATATTTCGCTTTTAATCTTATATTCATCAAGAACTCGTTTATCAGACAGCGATTTTATAAAATTTCAAAAAAGCGCCGTCACATACATACTAGACGCGCCAAATGAAATATTAGATTGCTCGAGTCTAGTGTTTGCAATACCTGTAAGACGCTTCTACAAATTTTACTCTTATACTATATCTAAAATAAATATTATACATAGATATGTTTATGAATAAGATGCTTATTTCCAGAACAAGAAATTAAAGTAAGGGCTGATCACAATAATGTAGTCTCTTTGATAAAGCAGCCAAAAGTCAATTAAAACACGTAAACACTTTTTAAGTATATCTAGATGCATAACCCTCGCAATAACTATTTCACTGATTTCATGAGGGTTGAAAAATGTTTAAAATCAAATAGAATTTCAAAAATATTGATTAATCGCATGGAGAAAAATGTGTGCTAGATGTAATGACTCTCTAAGGCACAATCTAAGACAAAAATTATGATATTCTAAATTCTTAAATAAAATTGTTAAACAATAATGTCCATAAAATAGTAGTAGTCACTTAAATGTTTATCAGATTTAGCAGATTTAATTCGTATTATATTTAAAATATATATAAATTCCCACGATTTTAAACCATATGTTTAATCCGTTTTGATAACGTTATCAACGCGGATTAGACACGTACTATTATAGTAAATACGTACTGTAATTATTTTAGATTATATTTTTTTTCACTCGGCGTATAAGTTGAATCATTTATAGTAAGAACGATTTTTTAAAATACATTTTGCATCTTATACGCCGAGATTTTCGGTAAATGTGTAATTTATTGTTTTGTTGTTATCACCTATCATTTTCCTGGCCAAATCGAGTGAGTCGACGTTCATCAATTTATAAATCTCGTCCTCCTTCATGAACGCCCATATACACAGCTTGGGCATCGAAAAGTCCGGATCATTTTGCAGTCCCGGAAAACTTTCGCGCTGCTCATCCGGTTCGATTTCCGTCGAGACATCCGACGGCAGAATGTTTGGAAACTCATATTTATCGCGATAAATTTGAAATTGGTTAACGTGCTTGTTCAAAAAATTCACATCCGACATATTGACATGCATTTGACACTTTTCCTAAATAAATTAAAATGAAATTAATATCATTTAGTATCCTAAATTAATACGCACTTTCTAGAAAGCATTTTTGAAACGTAACGTTTTGTTAAATTCGCAGTACGCATGTGCATTAACCTTTGAAAGAACGTCAAACGCAAGTTCTTATTGAACAAGATGGCGGAGGTGGTAGAGGATCTTACCATGGACTGCAGTGATAGTGAGGAAATAATTAAGAAAACACCTGAAGAGTAAGTGTAATTTTATCACTATTTTACCACAAATAACCCCATCAATACGTTTTGCATTCATCATTAACTATTAATCGATAAATCATTGTTGGCATCATGCTGCACTTTCTTTTCAATTATTTCAAAAAAAAAACAAAGAAACATGTGACGTTTGATTTTACGAACCAGATTCAATTATTAATAAATGAATACGTTTATTATGTGTGCTTTGAGGTAGCTTACATAACTGAGTTTATTTAAAAAACGGCCAAACGCAGCTTGCAGCTTTTAGTAATATTTAAAATCTAGGTAGTATATTGTCAATGCTTATATACAAAATTATCTGTCACAAAAGTTTTATCAAACGAAATGCAAGCTCTGATTAATGATTCAACATTTGGACAATCGTATGTTATCGCTAATGCATATAGCAAACAATTAATGCAATTCGTTGTTGCAGACTTGCTGAGCTAAAGAAGGAGAATGGTAACCAGCTGTATAAAATCAAGCAATACAAGTCCGCACTACCCTTATACACCGAAGCGATAGATCTATGTCCGGACACAGCTTCCTATTATGGCAATCGATCAGCGTGTTACTTAATGCTCGGAAAGTATCAAGAATCCCTGGAAGATGCAAGGAAAGCAGTCCAACTTGATCCAGAGTATGAAAAAGGCTATGTGAGAATCTTAAAATGTGCTATTGCATTAGGCGATGTGATGACTGCCGAAGCTGCAATCAATCGAATACAGGAACGCGTCATCAATTCGACGATTAGCAATGAAACTCGTCAAGTCGAGATCCTGAAACAATATGAGATTGAGGCGAAAAAGGCACAAGATAAGAAAGACTATCGTAAGATAGTTTATTGTATGGACCGATGTCTGGATCAAGCTCCGACCTGTTCACGCTTTAAGATCACCAAAGCGGAATCGTTGGCGTTCTTGGGACGCTACGATGAGGCGCAGGAGATCGCCAACGGGGTGCTTCACTTCGATAAGGGCAACGCTGACGCAATCTATGTAAGAGGTATCTGTTTATTTTACGAGGATAATATTGACAGTGCCTTTAATCACTTCATGCAAGTGTTGCGTCTCGCACCCGATCACACAAAGGCGATGGAAGTGTACAAGCGCGCCAAGCTGTTAAAGCGGAAGAAGGAAGACGGAAACGAGGCGTACAAGAACAATAAATTGAGCGAGGCGTACGATTTGTACACGGAGGCATTGGCGATCGATCCGCTGAATAAAAAGACGAATGCGAAGTTATACTTTAACAGAGCGTTGGTTTTGACAAAACTAGGGAAGAACGGTGAAGCAGTAGGCGATTGCACATCGGCGCTAAATCTCGATGAAAAGTATTTGAAAGCGTTATTGCGGCGTGCGAAATGTTACATGGATATGGGAGAGTTCGAAGATGCGGTTAGGGACTATGAACAAGCATTAAAAATGGACAAAAGTAGGGAAAATAAAAGGTAATTCATTTTTAAGAATGATTTTCAAACTATTGTACATCATCTTTTTATAATGAATTAACTTTAAAAATACCTATTGGAAAAGAGAAAAATTTTAAAATAGTTTATGCGGCAAAAATATTATCTATTTTTAAACATTGTCATGTTATACGTTTATCCATCGACGCAAAATATCGATAAAAAATTACTTACGCTTATATTTTTAGGTTACTTCAAGATGCCAAAATGCAACTAAAATTATCCAAACGAAAGGACTATTATAAAATATTGGGTGTAGAGCGAAGCGCTTCGCAGGATGAAATTAAACGGGCGTATCGTAAACGTGCATTGGTGCACCATCCCGACCGGCATGCGAGTGCCACCGATGCGGAGAAGAAGGAGCAAGAGAAGAAATTCAAGGAGATTGGTGAAGCATACAACATCCTCTCCGATCAAAAGAAGAAGGACCGATATGACAGTGGGCAGGATTTGGATGATTTCGAAGGTGCTGGAATGCACGGTAAGGAATAATGGTTTTGCTAGCGTAACAATAATCCCAATGTAACAAATGCAGTTGAATTGAAACAAAATGTGTCAATATATTACGATTTCATAAATGCTAACAACTTTGTTTAAATGAGTAGTAGTCTCTATAGGTGAAATTGTAGTAGAGTCAATTCTATTGAACTGTAGAGTGTGTTCCAATTCTCTGAGAATATGTTTAATGTTTTGTCGAGGGGTGTGTTGAGTTTAATAGAAATTTTCTCATAGAAGTATGTATAAAAATACTACGGCGTTGAGGTGAGGAGATCAATACACTAATTGCTAATCTAAAACGTTACGGTTAATTTATTCTCACAATCCTCCGGAGCAAAATGATTATATGAGGTATAAACGTAGTTACTCCTGATAATTAGAATAATCTAACCGAAACGTCAATTTAAATCATCGGTTGATGTATTGATCTTCTCACCTCAATAAAGCGGTTCATTTTAATATTTTTATTGTCTTTTTACAACAATAACTTGTTTCTGTTTGATTGGATAGATGATAGAAGCTGGTTTAGCATTGTGTGAAATGACTATGCATATTTATTAATTTGCGCGAAATATTAAAATTTTTATCTACGAGTTTATGCAATTTTTGTAATAAAAATTTTATTGGCAACCTGTGACTTGACAATTAGTAGTGACAACTGTCCAATTATAATTTTGCATTATTTTTACATGAACTTTTTAAATGATTTGTGCAATTTTTAATTATTATTCACCAATAAGATTTGGTTTAGATGAGTATTCGAACAGGTTTGCTTCAAATTAATGCTTATTACTTCGTATGTTGATCGAAAGATGTCAACATTAATTAAGCTTGTCATCATCTATGGATTTCTAAACTTCATAGTAGTACTGCTTTTAAAGCAGTGCACCAGTTTTTTTTCACCTAGCATTTATTAATATATTTCCTTAAAGAAGCAATTTATGAAATTAGAAAAGTTTAAAGAAACTGTTTCAAACTGTGATTGCAGCACTCACAAAAATGCACCCCACTAATTGTTTATTTTATTTCAGCTGACTTTGATCCTCATCAAGTGTTCCAAACATTCTTTAACGGCAGTACCGAATTCGGATTCAGTTCTGGCGGCGTACCCGGCGGTTTCACATTTCAATTTCGTTAAATGTAATTGTAAGTTACTTGTATAAAAACCACAGCATTCCACAATCATACAAAGAAGCACATAGTCAAGAAATTGTCAATGATACGTAAACCAATTTAGTTTTTTTTACTTTGTTTATCCAGTTTATACGTTTGTCTTACTTTAATTAAATCAATTGTGATATATCGTTTAAAAAAGTTTGCATACATAATACTTGCGTCATCATCGAACATTTATAAACTAACAAAAACAGAGCCCTGTCTAATAACTTATAATAATGTGTAACGGTGAGTATCTTTGCGTTTATTTATGTCAGGTTTCATGCTGTAATAAAGATGTTAGGAATATATTTTGAGTGATAAATCATTTATAGCTTCATACAATCATTAAATTAAAAATTATATTAGATTGTGTGTACATACGACCATGTAAATTTAATTATTAAAATTAACGCCCAAATATGTAATATGTATTGAAACGCTCATTGAGCTATTACATTGGAGAGAAGACCAAATATATATAGATTAAAAATGATACGTTTTTCTTATTTAGTTGTTGTTCAATTACACTAATCGAATTCTTTTTATCGTATATATTAATCCTTTGCACTCTTTAAATAATTTTGCGATAAAAAGGTGACATATTAACAACAATTAAATGTACTAATAAGAATCTGGATGAACAACGCAATGATAAAATGTGTTTGTCACCTATATGGCGACAGTGGTGTGCAAAGGGTTAAAATCATTAGTTTTTAATCTATCTTGCATTCAATTTTTTAATAGTAAATTCTATCACTGAATTCCTTCAGACAAGATGACTTCAGGACGATTGGAATTGGACAAGAAACCAGACCGTGCATGGTTGGAAACGGTATTAACTGAAATAAGACAAAATTGTAAAACCAATCAAGTATTTTTTTATTTCAGATAATCTACCAAGTTTTTTTTTGTTTCTATTATATAGGTCCAGAATGTTTCAAACTGCCTGTGATCTCATGTTGTCTTATTCCAGTTAGTAGCACAGTCATTTGTGTTTGTGCTCAGCACGCAACGAAAATTTTTAAACCCTTTCAAAATGGTCTCAATTGATGATGTGGATTCACCATAATTAGTTTTGTGTACATTCCTTCAAACGATGCATCTATAGAAATATTTATTTAAGCAAAAATAAACACTTTATCAGTTGATCCACAAATTGTCTTACTATTATTATTTCTATTATGAATCACTTGTGTTTGCTGATAAGCTATCGTCGTTAATATAAGTAAATTGAACCAAAGACTTAGTTTTTATTAAATCGCATCACGATGAGCAATATTAAGTAAGTTTTTTTCTCTTTTAAATGCTTGTGGTGCAAATTAGAAAACATGAGTAAGAAGTTTTCCTAAAGAAAAAATATATTCTTTTTAATTCTGTTGTCATTGAGTAGATCTGCTTAATTTTATAGAGTTAGACACGTGACGAAATTTTATCCACAATCATAACACGATCACAACAGGATCAGAAAAAGTATATATTTCTCTGTGCCTATATTTATGAAACATGAATTGATGGAAGTTGTGGAATTGTGGGACATGATAGAAAGTGTAAGGATTTGATGCAAACTTAAATCTAAATATATTGCAATTAATTCGGTCAACATATTCTTAAAAAGGAGTTGAAATGGACTTGTCCCACAATTTCCCAAATATTATGTTATCAACAAAGGCATCGGGTAAGTTACAATGCGCTTCTTTATACATAATTCATTTCTAAAATCGCTCTGGAATTGCTAATCTTCTGCATGACAATTATAGTAAATAATCTCGAACGGCTCAGTTCTGTAAGGTTTGCACGAATTTAAAAAACTTAAATTTTGACATAACATAAAAGTACTACTGGTACACTATAGTTTTGTAATACGTTAGAACTGTGGGTTCGAGCAAACCTGTTATCAATTATCAATCCATTATCGCAGAAATTATTCTAATACGAAACTGCGCAGCTCTGTCTAATTAAAAGTAAAAATAGATTAAAATGATGCTATTCATATATTTTATTAAAAAGTTGATAATATTTGCCCCATTTCTAAATATTAAGAAAAAATCGAAAAGCATTTATTATTACTAAAATGTTTATTAATGAATATGTTATTAGAAAAATAAAATAAAATTTCCTTGGTTCCTCAGTATTACCTACTGCATTTTATTGATAGATTAGAGAAATATTAGAATACTTAATTTTAGCACTAATGTTTA